>CABFVZ010002523.1:87947-104288 GCA_902151445.1 Timema monikensis | reverse complement strand
GACATATATAGCAATACTAGCAATTACTCATTGATAATCCACACCGACATATATAGCAATACTAGCAATTACTCATTGATAATCCACACCGACATATATAGCAATACTAGCAATTACTCCTTGTTGCACCACACCGACATATATAGCAATACTAGCAACTACTCATTGTTGCTCCACACAGACATATATAGCAATACTAGCAACTACTCATTGTGGCTCCACACAGACATATATAGCAATACTAGCAACTACTCCTTGTTGCTCCACACCGACATATATAGCAATACTAGCAATTACTCATTGATAATCCACACCGACATATATAACAATACTAGCAATTACTCCTTGTTGCTCCACACAGACATATATAGCAATACTAGCAATTACTCATTGATGCTCCACACAGACATATATAGCAATACTAGCAATTACTCCTTGTTGCTCCACACATACATATATAGCAATACTAGCAATTACTCCTTGTTGCTCCACACAAACATATATAGCAATACTAGCAATTACTCATTGATAATCCACACCGACATATATAGCAATACTAGCAATTACGCCTTGCTTTACACATACATATATAGCAATACTAGCAATTACTCATTGATAATCCACACCGACATATATAGCAATACTAGCAATTACTCCTTGATAATCCAAACCGACATATATAGCAATACTAGCAATTACTCATTGATGCTCCACACAGACATATATAGCAATACTAGCAATTACTCATTGATAATCCACACCGACATATTTAGCAATACTAGCAATTACTCATTGATAATCCACACCGACATATATAGCAATACTAGCAATGACTCATTGATGCTCCACACAGACATATATAGCAATACTAGTAATTACTCCTTGTTGCTCCACACATACATATATAGCAATACTAGCAATTACTCATTGATAATCCACACCGACATATATAGCAATACTAGCTATTACGCCTTGCCTTACACATATAATCCAGACATACTAATTTGTAAATAGATGCCAAGGTAGTGCCAGCTAAATGTCAACATGTAACTTGGTGTTATTACTTCTGATTATCGGTTATAAGAACACTTCAATATTATTGTATTGCCTATTTACATCTTTAGCTGTCCAATGTAATTTCTTTTAACAGGATAAGGAGAGTTAGCTAACTGTAAATGTTCTATTGTGACTGAACCTTTGTTCAGAGTTGACCAGGTGAGTGTTCACCAAACTCTTGTATTTACCTTCCTAAATGAAGAGTAAGAGAAGGGTAGATTTAAACAGTGGTTTCTATTCCACCTTGAAAATATACCCTTAACATGGTGAGGTGCCTTATTGTGAATAATTTAAATTCCAGGTAGACATCACTATCATTATAGCTTATCAATAAAAACAATTAATATGGTTTGCTGACTCAATCTCAGCTTAATGTTTTTCATTTATTTATTTAATATTTTTTAAAGAATTGTTTTAATAAAGTCACTCACCTGGATCTTAAAACACGATTACCAACATTTCATGGCTATTGTCGAAGTAAAGTGTACTATAAATTAGTTCGAGAATATGTGACCTCCTCCCCCCCACCTCCTCTTCCACCATCTGTCTCCCTGGTACTCACTGAAGGATGCTTGTAAAGATGGGACGGGATCTGATATCTGAGCAGAGAAATGCCGAAACCGGATCTCTTTCCTCAAGAGAAGACCAATGCACCAAGGCAAAGAAGCTTAACTCCACAGTCATTACAGTTAAGCTCTGGTTGTTGTTACAGTTCTAAGGCCAGTTTCATAGTCAGACTTAGTACGTTTTAAGTACGGTGCTATAATACTAAATATAAGACGACACCTACCTAAACTCCAATGGAATGGGCTAGTTCTGCGTCTGAAAATGGCCCATTACATTCTGGTCTAGTTAGATGTCTTGTATTTAGTGTAGTGTAGTGTAGTGTGAGGTATACAAAATCAGACTATGAAACTGGCCCTAATTTTCATAGGAGAAGAATCTTTTAGAAAGTACAAATATCGGTTTTCAAACAAAATTGATAACATTTTACTATATTATTGATATTATTTTATACGTATTGATAATATATATCAAAGGTTACAACTGCAGATCACATGACTTGACTTAAATGAATTCGTGAAAGTAGATCTAGTGGATCTTTTAGCTTCAAATTTAACAGCCTCTCAATTACTTTTTTAAAAAAAACACGATTATGAGATGTTAATTTTTAAGCAATCACCCAACAATAACAAAAATGATGTACTAAATGGCCAATCTAACATATATATTCGTTAATTATTGGTGTAGCCACATCTAAATATAATATTCTTTAGATGGAAAAATGACACGGTAGTCTTACACGGGAACTTTCTTTGACTTAGTACGCCAATACTCTGCTCACTGAGCTATCCAGGAATCGTCGACATGGGGTTTAGGGCGTCAGGATCTAAATATACTTACCTATCAGTGATGGGGAGTTCGAGGTTCGAACCTAGTCCTGGGCGCAATGGGAGTGGTTGTTCAAATGTAATATATCACCGTGGGGTTCCCATTCTTCCTCTACTCTAATGCGGGTACACTTACTAACTACCCTTATTCCTACCATTTATTTTAAGTTGTTAATAACCTTGAATTCGGAGGCCGGGATGTTAATAAAACGACTCCTCAAAATGTTTATGATATATTATAGTAAGTTGATGACAATAGAAAGTGAACATAATTATACAATGGTGGCCGAAACGTCTAAGGCGTCTGATTCATATTGTAGTAGATGCGATTGACAAATAGTTCAGGGATTTAATCCCGGTCGGGTGTACTAAGGATGTTTTCCCACATTTAATTTTCAACGTGTTTTTCCCCCAAGCTCTTTTCATGCTAACGTGCGTGAATTTTCTTTATGCAAACTTATTCATACCTACTTCATGTGTATGTGTTTATATATATATATCTATACACTAATTGAGGAGGGGTAAAAGAGGCCTAACTTACTGGAAATGTATCCACATTTGAGTGATGTCCTAGAAGACAAAATTGAAGGGAATAATGGGTCTGGAAGAACAAGAATGTAACTGACGGATGACTTCAAACAAGGAAGATGAAGTTTCAGAATTTAAAAACTGAAGATACTGATAGAAACATTCCGGAGGGCTCAATTTGTACAAGGTGACTTCATCTTCTTTCCTTATTTGAGGTAATCCATCAGTTGCATTCGAGGTCCTCCAGGACCCCTTTCCTCTTCAATTTTGTCTTATAGTAAATTACTAAAATGTGAATACGATTCCTGTAAATTATGCCTTTCTCACACCTCCTCAATTAGTGTAAATATACGAATAACCCGGACGGATAGTACGACCATGGTGTATTGTGAGTGGATATAAGGTGTTTCATCTTAGAGCGCGGTAGCGGCGTGCGCTGGCTGTGTGGCGGCGAAAAGATGCCGCGCAGCCTCAAGGCGACTGATTCGAGCCGACATCCTTCGATTGAGCGTAAACCCTCTCGCAGGAAATGATTAATTATAAATTATTGATTGTCAATTCTTCCGCCTGGAAGAGTATGTCAGATAAAGCATGGTATATGAGGGGGATGAGGGGGGGGGGGGAGATATCTTAGACGTAAGTTGAGTGTGGATTGGGTGGCACACCAAGGTCACTTCATTAGATCGATTCCAACTAGACGGAAAACTATAATCATATTCATAAAACTAATTGGTAATTTTGTTGTTCGTGATTAAAACGGACACGGGGGCATTTCTTACAACCGGCAGGTTTAGTTGAGTGGTGGCGCAGTTGACTATTATCTTGGGGCCCGGAATTCGGTCCCCTATTGGGTGCATTAGAAGCGTCGTTTTTCAACAACGTGGTATCTCATTCACTCTACAAGGGAATTATGGACAAATTCCTTTAAAATAACCCTTTTTATCCCGTTTCTTGTGATTATATAGCAATTAAGACTTAACAACAACATTATAGAATAGTGGTATTCAACCTGGGGCACGCGAAGATATTTTAGGGCTACGTAACATATAAGTTATAGACGTCACAATACCTGTTTTTCTCAATTATCATTCTCTTTTCCGATTTTTAAGCTCAACCTCGATTTTATTCTTGATTTCTATTCTTGAACAGTTACTATTTCATATTTCCAAGTATTTAATACCATATAAAAAATATTTACTCGTATTCAACTTCATAGTGTAGCAAAAAAAATAATTAAATATTAATAAAAACATGCCATTTTAATTTCAATTAAAGAAAGATCCATTTTACCAAGTATTAAAACATATTACTTACAATTAGTATAATAATTAAGAATTACCCCCTCGGTGGCGTTGTTGGCTAACGCGCTTGTCGTGTTGAGCTCGACTGCTGAGGACGGGGAGATCGATGTTCGAATCTCGGTCGGGTGAACAGGGGGTGGTTTTTCCCAAATGGTTTTCCACTCGTTCTCCACGCAAATGCGGGTTCACTTCCTCTATTTCAACCTTCCCAATTCCTAATCCATTAGCGTAATTAGTACCTAAAGCGTATAACCCGAACGGGTAGTAAGACGCGGTGCTAAATATTATTATTATTAATTAAGAATTATAATATTGAACATGTTATTTTACCTACAATTAATAAAGCTTTAGCGGTACTGAATAAAACATTCATAAATAATTTTAAAAAGTATAATTAACAACCGTCGAAAAGGCAAATATTTAAATTTACCAAACAATATAGTTAAATGATCCAAATTGTCTAGCAAATAAAGGAAAATACACTGTTATATAGATAATCGATTATTACTCATTCTGGATTTTGACCATTTGATTAGTTTTCAGTAGGCTTACTTTCATTGAGATCTAAGAATCAAAGAATCGAAACTAGTAATATTAAGATCGATTCTTGATTCTTTCGATAGCAGTAGGAAATGAGGGTATCAAGGTATCGAAGAATCGACGAATCGCATTAATTTGTTCTAGATGTTGTTTGTTTGTGCTCGTTTGTAATTGTTATCACATACACAATCATTCATTCGTGTTCGTTTGTGTTCGCTCGTTCAAGTATATTTTAGTTCGTTCAGGTTTGTTCGATAGGTGTGCGCGTCTATGTATCAGGTGATTTGTATGCTAGCCCTTTTTCGAAATATCATCCATTCAGTGTTTATTTAGATACAAATTTGTTATTTACAATATTTAGGTCCGTGTGTGAAGATTGCAGCACAGTATATTCAACGATAAGTGAAAAAAAAATGCATCTCTTTGAATGGTAACGATTTTTGAGAGACAACAGTGGTCGGTTTGTAATCTGACCTGTCGTGTGGGACATGCCTCAGATAATATTAAATCATTATTTTTAATAAAAATTGTTTTTGACATAACTTTATCATATTTCAAACGTATTTAAGCGAATTTTATCAGGTAATAAAACCTTAATATTATTTTCATAAAGTTAAAGCATTGCTATTAATTTTAAAAATCATGTCCCCAAATTTGTAGCTAGAAGTAAGATTAAATAAATCAAGATTATGGTACTAAAATGTATTCTAAACTTTTTATTTTGGAAAAATCAATATTATAATTAGCCTTCACTCGACTTTCTGGTTTAAACATTACTCGTCAAAGTTATCAACTTAAAATATATATTTTTTGCTTTTGGTGTTTAATTTTAATCAAAGCGTATAAATTCTTCTCCCTTCACGCCACGATGAGAACTTTAAAAATACCTCTTTCCCAGCTCTCTATTTATTTGTTACACCAAATCACACAATTAAGTAAGTGAGTTGTTATTTTTAACCACAGAAAAATATATCATTTAACGATATACAATTATACACAAATCATGGTTTCCATGGTAATGTAAGCAAAGAATGAATGTACATATGAACCACTACCCACACAGAAGGAAAATTTGGAAAATTCATTAAGAAAATTGGGTTTTAGTTTTAGGCTACTATTTGTTTCCCTAACCTTTAAAATGAGTGTTCTTTGCTAAATATAGATTAAACCTTTTTCTCGTAATCTCAATTACCGTAAATGAACTTATCAAATTATATATAGATAGAGAGAGGGATAAAATGGGATAGTAAAAATGATAGTGGTGTTTGAGTGCGTGATTGTGTGGTTGAGTGTGAAAATAAGAGTGTTAGTGTGAGAAAGTGAGTGTGAGGCGTGAGAAAGTGAGTGTAATAAACTGATAATGAGCAATTGAGAGAGATCAAGTGAGTGTGAGCGAGTTAAAGTGAGAGTATGTGTATGTGTTGGAGATATAAATACTGGGAGAAGAGGGAAGTAGTGTGTGTGTGTGTGTTTGTGTGTGTGAGAGAGAGCGTATGTGTGATAGAAAGAGTGGGTGTGAGGAAAAGCTAGATTGGGTGTGAGAATGTGTGTGTTTGAGAAAGAGAAGTGTAAAATTTTGGGAGAGATAATGTGTGAAAGAGAGATAAAATGTGAGGGCGTGTCAGAGAGAGTTTGAGATAGAAATTTAGAAAGGGATGGATTAGTTTGGTGAGAGAATGTTAGAAAGAATTTAAGCGAGAGATATTGAGAGAATTAGTTTGAGAAAGAGAAAGATTGAGATAGAGTGAGAGTGATCTATAGAGAGTTCGAGGAGGAGTTTGAGAGAAAGGGGGTTTGAGAGAGGGCCTAAGAGAGTATAATAAAGATAATGTGAGAGAAATTATGTTATAGAGAGTGTATGTGAGGGTAGAGAGTATGTGAGAGAGAGAATGAACAAAGATTATAAGAGAGGGTGTGTGTGAGTGTGAGGGGAGAGAGTGTGTGAAAGAGTATGAGAGAGTGTCAGATAGAGAGAATGTGAAAATATAGATGTGATACCCTATACAATACACTACGGTTCTTTGAAATATTACTGCCTCAAAATTAAGTGTCAACATGGAACACTAACTGAGCTTACTGTATTTGTAAGAATGTGAAAAGATAGATGAGACACACAAAACATCACTTTTAGATATCATATCCCTAAAATTAAGCTGTAAATTATTATTATTATTATTATTATTATTATTATTATTATTATTATCACCGCGTCTTACTACCCGTTCGGGTTATAGGCACTTACGCTAATGTGTAATGGTAGGGTGATTGTGAGATGAAATGAAGGACCTACAGTTTAACGTGGAATCCGAACCACGGTGGAGGCCTGGCATTCCCCACATCCACAAGATGTCTTGTCAGAGGTGAAGGAAGGGTTTGGAAAGCTGTAAATTGAAAACATAGTTTCACTTATGTATTTGTATTGTGTTACTATTTGGTAAAATCAATATCGAAACCCATTATTTGAATAAAGTCAACATCAAAACCCATTATTTGAATAAAATCAACATCGAAACCCATTATTTGAATATAATAAACATCAAAACCCATTATTTGAAAAAAATGAACATCAAAACCCATTTTTGGGGGGAAAAAAATGAACACCAAAACTCATACCTAATAGTTAAAAAAGGCAATCTTTAAGCATTATTTAAGATAATTGTATCGTTTTTGTGTTTATAATACATATTTAAACATCATTTTATCATGCGCGCAACAAAACATAGACAATATTTTCACGAACTAACCAACTCAACCTTTTAGTTTTCGAATTATGCTCAATATTATTGATTTAAATGCGAATTAACGATAACAACATTCTAATAAAAAATTAATTTTTTCACAGTTTAAAAATGTTAATTCAGATGTGTTATGAACAGCATCCAAAGAGAAAATTATGAAGTATTCGGACCAACAAATAAAGATTGAGTTAATATTTTTTAGCCAAAGAGATATATTTTATTTGGAGATTTAGAGCCATGAAGCAAATACCGGTTTCCATGTTGATTAAACAAAGAATAAGAAACTGAAAATTATCTGTGAATATAGGGTTTTCGTGGAAAACTACTATTTTTTCCGACAACCTGAACTCCTAACCGTTAAAATAAGTGGTTTGTCAAAATCTGTTTTGTCATTTCCTCTTAATTTATATTACCGGAAACGAGCTTATCAAATTATATATAAGATGTTTCTAATAGTAAGATCAATATCAGACAGTTACGAGAGCAACTAGATTTCACTTACTTAATCTAAGGCACTAGGAAATCGAACGTTCATTGTCGCAACTACAAAAGTACGTCACCTATCCCTATCTTGAGCTAGTTCTATCCAGTCTACCTCATTACACCCTATCCCTATCTTGAGCTAGTTCTATCCAGTCTATCTCATTACACCCTATCTCTATCTTGAGATAGTCATATTCAGTCCACCTCATTACACCCTATCACTATCTTGAGCTAGTTCTATCCAGTCTACCTCATTACACCCTATCCCTATCTTGAGCTAGTTCTATCCAGTCTACCTCATTACACCCTATCTCTATCTTGAGATAGTCATATCCAGTCCACCTCATTACAACCTATCCCTATCTTGAGTTAGTTCTATCCAGTCTACCTCATTACACCCTATCTCTATCTTGAACTAGTTCTATCCAGTCCACCTCATTACACCCTATCTCTTTCAGGTAGATTCTAATGTTATCTTCCCATATGCATCTAGCTCTTCCCAATGGTCCCTTCCCATTAGGTTTGCCAGTCAGTAATCTAAACACGGTTCTAGATTCTCCCATTCTCGCTGCATGTCCTTCCCACCATAATCTACGAGACTTGGTTATTTTAACAATATCTGGTGATGAGTACGGGGTATATAACTAATCATGATATAACCGCCTCCACTCCCCAGTGGCTGCATACCTTTTTAGACCAAATACCTTCCCAAGCATCGGGTTTTATATAATCAATATATAACAACCAGTATGTCAAATCATTTGAACTACAGCTGTCATTTTGTATGTATCACAAATAATAAAAGTTTAGTGCTATTGATGACAGAAAAAGTTTGTATTTTCTAAAAGGCTCTTATGAAAATTGCACTGTAAACTTCCAACTTTACTAGCGCTAAGGTTATACGAGACACCCCCATTCATGGTTGTCATGTGAGTCAAAGGTTATACGAGACACACCCATTCATGGTTATCACGTGAGTCAAAGGTTATACGAGACACACCCATTCATGGTTGTCATGTGAGTCAAAGGTTATACGAGACACACCCATTCATGGTTATCATGTGAGTCAAAGGTTATACGAGACACACCCATTCATGGTTGTCATGTGAGTCAAAGGCTATACGAGACACACCCATTTAGGGTTGTCATGTGAGTCAAAGTTTATACGAGACACACCCATTTATGGTTGTCATGTGAGTCAAAGGTTATAAATATGCTTGCAACCTCAAAATAAATTAATCATGGTGAAATATTATTTTCAGAAAATTACCATGTATATTCAATCAAAACCTAATTTAGTTGATCAAATAAACCCAACCAGATATCAAAAATGGCAGCCATTTTATATCGGTGGTGCGATTCATCACTGCTATTTATTATGCTTACGATAGTTTATGCTGGCAATCATTTGTAAAGTGAGTAAAGCCGCCTTCCCGAACCTCCCAAATGCCAAACAAACATAGTATGTATCATAGAGCTCTGGGGGGATTCGAGGGTCGTGGGGTCGTGGCGATAAATGTTAATAACGTTCCTATACCGCAATGAGTGCGAATGGTTGCTATATCTCTTGGTGCTGCCCGGACAATTTGCCCAGAGTCACGGGTGGGGCACGGAATTATCCTCTTATTTATACCTCCCGGTATTGCGCGCGCGTGTGTGTGTGTGAGAGAACCACTCACAAATTAAACCTGGGGGTCAGCGGTCTAAAGACAATACAACTGCAAAATGGGCTATTTGCAAATAAAGTGATTGTTAGTCATTTAGCCGCCTCGGTGGCGTAGTTGGCTAACGCGCTAGTTGTGTTGAGATCGACTGCTGAGGACGGGGAGATCGAGGTTCGAATCTCGGTCGTGTGAACTGGGGGTGGTTTTTCCTAAATGGTTTTCCACTCTCCCTCCACGCAAATACGGGCTCACTTCCTTTAATTCACCCTTCCCAATTCCTAATCAATTAGCGTAATTAGTACTTAAAGCGTATAATCCGAACGGGTAGTAAGACGCAGTGCTAAATAATAATAATAATTAGTCATTTTCATCACTCTTAAGTAGTAATTTAAGGGAGGGAGTGTTTGAAGGGGATATGAGTTAAAGTAACCATTGTTGTGATTTTATATATAAAAAGTTTTTCTTATTAAATAAGTAAAACACTGCCACAATAAATAAATCAATATTAATTTTTGTCACAAAATAATCACAACAGTTCTTAGATATTCGTAATGAGCATTTCGGGATTAGAACAGGAATTTTTCTACTCATTTAAAAAAAGTCCTGTTCAAATTACATTATGATCATGAGTCTTATTTGAGATTACTCTGTGTAGAAAACTTAACCAGGCTTATATAATGAAGAGATATTTTATTTACTCTGGCAAAAAATAACTGTCTTAAAAAATGCGAAAAATACGGGCCTTAACTTGAGGGCTCTTCCATCCCGCCGTAACAACAACATATATCCCACACCTGACCATCTAATTCAGCTCACCACGGTTAGGAAAGGGTCCGGATTCAGATCCCGAGGGAATAAGATGGAGCTTTTTTATTTGCAATATTTCTTTTACCAATACCTCTACAAAAATGCGGTCATATTTCCTTTAAATTATACCTTAGACCCTAAACCATTTGTGGAATTAAATGCTGATCGCTCGGACGGGTAGTAAGACATAATCAAAAAATACTATTCAATACAAATAATACATCTAGTTTCTGAGGCCTGCAGGAGTGTGTGTTCAATTCCCGAAATACTTTTTTAATCATATAGTTTATTTTTGTTTTTTATCTCCATATCTTACTACCGTTCAGGCTATACGTATATGATGGGGTGAGGATTAGGAAGAATCAAAGAGGTAATACACCTGCATTTGCGTGGACGGAGCGTGGGAAACAATTTAGAATAAACCACCGGTATTCGAATCTTGATATCCTCGTCATCAGGAGGCCAGTCTAACATGAGAGTGACGCCTTAGACCATTCGGCCACAATTGTGGGTCATATAGTTGTTTCTTGTTGCTTTTATAATTGAAGGCCAGTGCAATACCTTTTAATAAACCCTCCTGTTTATATTCCCTTTGTTTAGATAAAGTGGTCATTAGTCAGTACTGGCACTATGGTGGACTAAGGAAGAATACATTAGCAGATTTCTATTTTATATTTGCTTTCATTACCTATTTTAGTTCTTCATCAGCGGAGGAGATGTCAAACACTGAATTGTTTGAACAACGGGCGTGGCCTACAAGAACAGACGTCGGAAATGTTGTTAAATAAATTGCGCGAAATATATTGCACAAACTTTACCGTAATATTGATTTTTTTGTGTGTTCATTGATTTGGTTAACGTACTATGAGTTTTAATTAAGTTTATCCGAAAGTATTTATTTGTGTACCACGTCATACTATCCATCTAAGCTATCAACATGAATTGGGGAATACCAGGTCTCCACCGTGGTTCGGATCCCACGTTAAACTGTAGGTCCTCCATTTCATCTCACAATCACCCTACCATTACACATTAGCGTAAGTGCGTATAACCCGAACGGGTAGTAAGACGCGGTGCTAATAATAATAATAATAATAATTAAAAAATGAATCGGGACCTGTTCAAATGAGTTGATATGGGATGAGACAGTAGCGTATCTGTATGGTGACGGGGGTAGCAAAATTAAACAGGACCCACATCCTGAATGGGGCACACTGGCCGCAGGCCCACCGTGGAGGTCCACCCACCCAAAATTAATTAGGTAAGAGATGAATATGTTGTCTTTTAAGGCTGTTTTTCTTTCGTTAAATCCTCACTATTCAATCAAAAATTAATTACTTTTCAATTTATTGTATTTTTTTCTCTCAAAAATCATTATTTAACAATATATAAGCTAATTTTCAAAAAATCTTGGAGGAAATTGTAAACAATTTCATAGAAATACAATCAAGACGAAAGGAGTTTTAAATGTCGATGTTTGTTTAAACTCTATTAGTTTTAATATTGATTATAATTTTGTTTATAGCATAAAATATTAATTAGGGCTGTCAAACTCAAATCCTTAATACATCGATACCCTCGATTCTTTCTGGTATTGAAAGATTTGAGAATCGATCCTAATATTACCATTTTCGCTACTTCGATTCTTAGCTCTCAATAAAATTGGCAACTAAACAAAATGGCAACATTCAAAATGTGTAATAATCGATCATATCTCATATTATATGAGTTGCCGTTTCACTTAAATGCCGGAAAATTGTAAATATACCGTAATGGCCCAAATATAATACGACCCCGAATATAATAAGACCCTAACATTTTGAGGTTTTCTACATTAAAAATAAATTGTCTCGAATATAATATGACATAATAATATGAGAGTAACAATAAATAAAATCTTGACAATTTTGATACATTTTTTAAATTAAAAGTTAAGTGAGACTGTCAGAATATATGAATATATTCTAAACAAACAATAAATATATAATACGTAGACTAGGGGTGGCAATTAACTGTAGTGGTGGATATATACTTTAAAAATTGAAACGTGACTACGAATATAATAACAGGAAGGAGACCATTTTAATTTGATATAAATGTCGTAGATTTCAATGTATAAGTTGTGATGTACCAATTAATGATGTATATTTTAAAGTACTTTAAAAATTGAAACGTGACCATGAATATAATAACAGGAAGGAGACAATTTTAATTTGATATAAATATCTTAGATTTCGATGTACAAGCTGTGATGTACCAATTAATGATATATATATATATATATATAATTAATTGGTACATCACAACTTGTACATCGAAATCTAAGATATTTATATCAAATTAAAATGGTCTCCTTCCTATAATTATATTCGTGGTCACGTTTCAATTTTTAAAGTTCTATCTAGCTCTTTGAATAAGACAAGTTTAATAAAAAATAGAACAAAAATTGATGTAGTTAGTAAGTATATTTAAAAAACGTTATATTTATTTTAATACAATAAATTATCAATATGTTGTTGCCAAAACTTCATCACTAATTTCTGGCGAGCTAATGTGCGTAGGATCAGTTATGACGGACGACTTAAAATTTGTGTAACGTGTGAAATGTGTTCTTCTTTCTGTTATAAAATTCTGCAATTTATTGTATTAATTTTGAGTTTATATGAATTTTGTGTTTTGATTTTTAATTTTGAAGACTTTTAGTATTTCTAGTAAATATCTATAAGATTATGAGATTAAAGTTTCAAGCAACCATGTGATGTAATGGTCGAGTCCAAGTTTCACGTTGAAGGGAGGCGGGGGGAGGGAGGGTATCAGGCATTTTAGATTTTCTATACAATAATACATGTAAAAAAAAATTAAAAATGAAATTTTCAAGAATAGGAATCGAGAATCGAAAAATTGAGGTTGAACTTAAGAATCGGAATCGAGAAAAACAGGTATCGTAACAACCCTAATATTAATGTAATATATTCAATTCATAGCAAGTTTTTTCATTATATAGTTAGTTTACACTTTTCAGTAGCCATTTTAATAGACAAATGTAAACCTATATTAAGTAATTTATGAAAACATTCAAATATAAGTGCCAATGTACTTTATTATAATCAACAATTACTACACTTTGGGGGGAGCGGACACACCATGAAAGTTTTGTTACGGGTCAATTATTGCTTAGGTACATAGTTGATGATATAGGTAAAATAGAGATAAAGTGTACCTTAATTTGTTTGTGTGAATAATAGGAAATCATTTAGAAAAATGTGAGGAATGCCAGGCCTCCACCGTGGTTCGGATTCCACATTAAACTGTAGGTCCTTCATTTCATCTCACAATCACCTTACCATTACACATTAGCGTAAGTGCGTATAACCCGAACGGTTAGTAAGACGCGGTGCTAATAATAATAATAATAATAATAATAATAATAATAATAATTTAGAAAAAATATCTTAGTACGTACTGCAGGTATTTTGGACCCGAACTCACCAACAACGTCAAATAAGGATTGATGAAACTAATGCCTTTTACTACGTGCCCCGTTAAGGCTCTTGATATATTACTACAGTAGCCCCATGGCTTCTTTGGTGCTGAATGACAACTCAGAGCTGACTTTTTACTGTCAGAAGTGGAAGCTGCTAAACACATGTTTTTGCAGAGCATATGGTTTGGTGTAGGGATATGTAATTTGGTCTGGTAACTTTTCAAATCCATCAGCTGTCAGTCAGCACTAAAGAATCCATGGGGCTACTGTAGCTTGACTTTCAACAATAAATATATTTAAAGCCATAACTATAAGCTTTCGGCTAAATACATTATAGATTAGACTATAGGTTACCAAACACCAAGAGTCCTGTGGGTGTTCATCAACCATCTACTGAAGAAGACCAAATCATTAATTATCTTGTGGTTTGACATAAAAAATGCTATTTCCTTCCAAACTGTTGTTGAACTTTTTGTTTTATGTCCTTTCTGACGTTTCCAAAAGGTAATAAAGCACTGGAGATGCCATTAAAAAATTGACAACATTTATCTGTGTGATACAACGCTCTTGACTCTTGTTCATATTAAAATAATTAATATAGAAAAAGACTTAGAGCTAGTTTTATAGTCGAACTTAGCATGTCTCAAGTACTAAGTGGAAGATGACACCTTCCTAAACTTGAATGGGATGAGCCAGTTTCACATATAAAATTGGACCAATCAATTCTGATCTAAGTAGGTGTCGTCTTATATTTAGTGTAGCACCACATTTGAAACGTACTAATCCTGTCTATGAAACTGTCCTTTGCAAGAACCAGCATGAGTGGATAGTTAAAAGGGCTTCTTACATGATCAATATTATTGAGCAAAATTTCATATTGCACAATAATATTGACATGTACGGATTAAATTGAATTATTATTATTATTATTATTATTATTATTATTATTATTATTATTATTAGCACCGCGTCTTACTACCCGTTCGGGTTATACGCTTGATTGTGAGATGAAATGAAGGACCTACAGTTTAACGTGGAATCCGAACCACGGTGGCGGCCTGGCATTCCCCACATTCACAAGAGGTATTGTCAGAGGTGAAGGAAGGGTTTAAATTAAATTGAAGATTTGCGCAATTCATTGAAAATATTTGTCAATATATTACATCGTGTATGAATGGTTATTGTACAATATAAACCAGTCTGTTTACGACCCTCTGCAAGATGATGTTTCCTTCTCTTGTTTTCTCTAAACTTATAAAAAAAAGTCCGGCAATATCTATGTCTGATAAAAACTTGATTTTATTATTTCAGGTATCTCCGATTATTTAAAGTGACTCTAATCTGAAATCACCCAAACAAAAAACTTTTAAATGGTAGTATTAGTGATAGTATTAGTACTAATACATCAAGTATGACATTTAATGAACTCTATATTTAATTTCAGATACCCAACACTTGCAATGACTGAACGTAGTTAGATAAAATTGCACAATATTGACCGTCTAAGGTATATGGCATTAATTATTATTATTATTATTATTATTAGCACCACGTCTTACTACCCATTCGGGTTATACGCACTTACGCTAATGTGTAATGGTAGGGTTAATGTGTAATGGTAGGGTGATTGTGAGATGAAATGAAGGACCTAAAGTTTAACGTGGAATCCGAACCACGGTGGAGGCCTGACATTCCCCACATTCACAAAATGTCTTGTTATGGCATTAATTAATTTAGAATGAACCACTAATATAAAAATATAACTGAACGTGAAACATCAACTTGTGTTATCACTGGCCATCCCGCTCTCTATGACCACTAGATTTATAGACGATCTAAACACACCTGCCCGCAACAAGAGTCGAGCTCCGACTCGCAAGCTAGATACAGAAAAGTCAGCTTACATCGGCACATCGTGGCACTTGTGCATATGTTCGTCATCTGTCAGTCGACATATGTTTCCTCCCCTTACCCCCTCGTCTTGTTCCCCTCTATCTTTCTCTGGGGCAACTATTGTATTTAACACCCCAGGAATGGCAATGTGAAACTACTCTTGGAAGTGGATTCATTCGCTGAAGAGCTGATTCGTTAGATCTTGCATTAAGTATAATGTAAAAATAATTTACATAATATGTTTACATATTTAATTCTACTGAATTACGTTTTGGCCTAAAATTCATAAAGTAAAACTTGTTAATATTTGGAATATTTTAGTCAAAACTACTTTTTGGACTCATACATTATTATTTACATCAACATAATTTTTAAATAAAGAATAGATAAATGTATTGGAGTTATTAATATGACCTTATGCTATGGTTTTGAAAAGGCTTTTTTTTTTTTTTTTTT
>CABFVZ010002523.1:26736-87727 GCA_902151445.1 Timema monikensis | reverse complement strand
GGGAATGCCAGGCCTCCACCGTGGTTCGGATTCCACGTTAAACTGTAGGTCCTTCATTTCATCTCACAATCACCCTACCATTACACATTAGCGTAAGTGCGTATAACCCGAATGGGTAGTAAGACGCGGTGCTAATAATAATAATAATTATTATTATTATTATTTTTGGTAAATATCACGGATATTCGAGGTAGTAGTTATGGATATTTTAGATAAAAGCTCGAATATTAATATGGACTGAAGCTGAGGCTATTTGGTTGTTACACATGAAATGTTGTTCTCTGTCCCTTTTGAACATGTGAGGCTTGTGAGGCTAGGAAACTTTACATTTTTTGTGAGAATAGTGGTAATATGTTATTGTTAGTAAATTAAATATTAGTATCTAAGTCTTTTAAGACTTGTAGTTTATTTTTGTTATAGATAATTAAAAATATGTATGGGAATATAATAATATTCTTTATTTAAGAATTGGTTAGGAAAGAGTAAATGGCTTGTCCTCTTTAAATGTACTCAAGTCAATATATTGTTAAGCGTATAACACGACAGGTATTAAGACGTGGTGCTAAGAAAATATATTATTTATGTAGAGTACCAATTGTACTTCTTTTATATTTTCCGGTCTTATTTATTTAGTAAGACCGTTGATGTTTTTATACTCCATTTCCCTGTAAATATAAAAGATGCTCGGAAACTCATAGCACAAACAGCACATATAGCTTGTTTGAACCAAAAGTAATACAAAATCCAAAGATAATTACATCCGGAGAGCTATGCTAATACAATTAAATTGTCTTCAAAGTTTCGGCGTACAGCGCCGGGAGAGCAATGCTGTTAAGCATACGTGTACAGCAAGTTGCATAGGAGCTAGGCACGTGCCACTGGACATATAGTATTGGCAAGCACTTTCTGTGTTGTAGGACCGTTAATGATGACCCTCAGAACGTATTATCATTTATATATAGACTGGTGTGTTGTTTATTAATAATTGTGGTATGTTCTGCTGCCGTGGTCCAAGATGTTGAGGTGTGTAGTGCCACGCGCCTAACTCTTATGCAACCTGTTGTACACGCATGCTTGAACAGCCTTGCTATCCCGAAACTTTGGCCACAATTTAATGGTATTAGCATAGATTTCTGGATGTAAGTGTAGGGATGTATTACTTTTGGTTCAAACAAGCTACATGTGTATTTTGGGCTATGAGTTTTCAAACAGCCTGTATAAAAATGTTTACTTCTATTAAAACTTTTGCTGAATTACTTATAAATAATTATTTATCACTTAAAAAACAAAAGCTTCCCCGTTTAATGACAGACAGAACTGTAGTAAACAGGAAGAGTAGTTTCCTTAAACTTAATATTAGTTATTAATATGATTTTACTTCTTTAATTTATGGTTTGTTGATTTTAACTTCTATATTGGCTGGGCCACAACAGGCTAATTCTTACTTTAGACGTTTGACCCAATAGTCTAAAAAATAACTACTAGTTTGCACTGACATTGTGCTCTCAGGCCTTGTCAATGACTCGCTCACTATCGTATTTGCCCAATCTCTGCGCATGAAAACTTTAAATGTTGCGTGAAATCTCCTTTTTGGCCTTAGTAAAGAGATAATAAGGGGTTTTGCGAAATTTCATGTCTAAGGAGTGAGAAAAGGTGATGGGGTTGAAAGTTTTCGGTATTCACTGATGTATCTATTACCAGGAGACATAGAGCCTTGAATTTAAAATGAAGGCTCTTTTCTAAAATTGTGTGAGAATTATTTGGTTTTTTTTTCATATTTCATCCCCTAAGAGTGTGTAGAGTATCATAAAGGTGGGAGACTCGCTGACGCACACATCACCGTATTTCCCCAACCTACGAGTCTGAAAACTTTAAATTGTTATTGGATGAAAGGTAACGGGATTGCTCAAAATAACCAGAACAATTCAAAATTGAGAAATTTCAAAATGGGGGTCCAGTATGGGGGACTGATAATTAGAACAAATCTTTTTATATGAATTAGAAAGTTAAAATTTTGCAGACAGGTAGGGATACAACACCAAATAACAAAATAAATCGTAAAATTTGAAATTTCTGAGAACGGATTGGAGAAAAGAAGTGAGTGGGTACAATATTTCAAAAACTTATAGGAAACAGCTCACTTTCGAATGTTGTTTAACACTTAAATTTGGCAGCGAATTAAAAAGACCACGACAAATATATACCATAAGCTGTAAATGTTACATTTTTAATTGGGACCTTGAGAAACACTGGGGTGGAGATATAAAAGAGAAAAAAAAACTTTTAAGGGTCCAAGAAAATTAAATTTGTCAGGCAGGAAGAATAATAACTTCAGATAACCATATTAATCTTAAAACTCGTAATTTATACGTAGGGCTTGTTTAGATTTAAATGGGGATTAGGGTTACAATTTCCAAATTTATTAGAAACCAGTACTTTTCTGTGTGGTAAAAAACTTAAATTCATCAAGATGGTCTAAAAACCACTCCAAATAACCATAAAAGACTGAAGATTCTAAATGGAGTAAATAGGGATGGAGGAGGGATAGCAAAATAAGTGTTAAATTTATACTATTTAGAAAGGGGGCTAGTGAAATGGGGAGTTTCAAACTCTCAAACTAAAATAATAAATTATTTTTCAGTGTGGAAGAAGAAGATTGATATTTGTCAGGAAGATATAAGAACAACCACAAACAGCGATTTAGGTATGATCCTAAATGGGCTAAGTGTATCTCCTCAAGATTCCTAAAACTAGTTTAAAAAAACTTTTTAGTTTGATATAGAATGTAAGTCAATATATCTTCCTGGAAAGCCAAATGGTGTTTGAATATTTCGAATTCAAAATTGAGTCAGGGAAATGTATTAGCTTAAAATTGATATAACTAGTATAGAAGACTACTTTTAGGTGTGCTTTAAAATTGAAATTTAACAAACACGTAAATAAACCACGTAATATAATTAAATATATATTAACATTTCAAATTGTAAATGTGGTATATCAAAAAGGGGGTGAGGGATAGTTGACTAAAATATTTTCAAAATTATTTTATAAGTTCTTTTCGGCATTGAAAAAAATTTAAATTTGCCCAGATTTTATAAAAAGACAACCCCACAGTAAACATAAGCACTGGAAAATTTTTAATTTAAAAATAGGCGGTGGAAATGGCTAATAAAAAAAAGAAAACTTATCGGCATGAAGAGAATTTGAATTTTTTATAAGCAGCCGAATATATATATATAAAGGCATAAAAAATATAAATGCTATCGTAAAAGGGATCCATTAGCGTTGCAATATCACAGCTAAAAATTGAAGGATACTTTAGTGGCTATTTATAAGTAACATAACAATTAAGATAAACAATCTCTGTGAACCACAATGTTCCTTGAAAATACGTGATTATTTTTATTCAATATGTTTCTGTAACAGAGTATATTATTTATTCATGCTCATTAGTTAACTGTGATTGTCTTTTCACCAACATATTTCTGTAACAATGTATATTAGTTAATTTATCTTATTTTATGACCATGCTCAACTAAAGATTGCGTTGTCAATAAGCTGCGTTTGTTGTGCACTCAGTTTAGGACAAGTTGATATTTTAACTCAAATGTTTAATTTATTTTAATTTATTAATTCTTATTATTGGTTTGTGATCTCCATCTTTCGCTCAGGATTGTACATAAAGAAACTATTTTTAAAAAAATTAGGCAGCCGGATGTTTTAATTTGAAAGTAAGAACAATTGGTCACCCTCATTGTGTAAAATATAATAATGCAAAATTTAATGACCCGCTTCGGGGGCCGCATGGTCTAAGGCATTACTCTCACAGTAGATTAGACTGCTTATGACTGGGAGATTGAGGTTCTAGTCTCAGATGGGTATAATGAGAGTGTTTTTTTCCCAAATGTTTTTACACTCTCCCACCACGCAAATACGGATATACATCCTCTAAATAAACTTTCTTAGTTCCTAAAACCATTAGCGTAATTAGTACATAAGCGAATAATCCCAACCGGTAGTAAGATAAGGCGTTTAAAAAAATTGGATGGTTATTTATTTTAATAATATGAAATGGATTATGTAGAGTAGCCTACCAGAAATAATATGTGTGTAGGTTTTTAATTACACCTCGTATGGTGGATGAGTAGGGGGGAGGATAGGAGGGTTACGGATAACTATAATTGGCTTCAGGGGACCTGTGATCTGGAAAAAACTGGGAACCATTAATTAGAGCACAAAACTTGACAATGTTGTTAAATAAATGCATGCCATCTTGTAAATAATATGTTTGATATATTTAACTTGTATATTTTTACCATCTAGACTATCCTATGTATTATTAACAAGTGAAATTGAATCAAAGCTATTAATTAATATATTTTCGAAAAACTAATCATTTGTGTTTGTTGAGTTAGGTAATGTACCTTTATCTTATCACTAGATAAATTAATATTAAATCTGTACGATAAGTTAAAACCATTAATTTGAAAGATGTTTTTAAAAAACTACCAATATCGTCTAGAAATAAAAAGTCATCCGAACACTATCTTGTTATTTTTGGTAGAAATACTTTGTACTATACTACCTATAATTGAATTTTTATAGTCTTAGTCTTAGGAGTCAACCACTCTCCCAATATACGAACAACAAGCAGCTATAATAGATGCATTTACAGTCTAGTGTCGGGAGTTAACCGTTATCCAAGTATACGAACAACAAGCGAATAATAAGGTTCAGTCTCAAGAACTTCAGGTCAAATTTGGGATTGGCTGACCTCCGAATCTCGAGTATAAATCAAAATAATTATATTTATTTTAGAAAAATGTTTGTTTTATCAGGTAAAAAAAATTATATTCTACATCTATAGATTAGCTAATATTCATAATACACTGGCATATGAATTTTAAAAATTCCAGAGCTTAACAAAATTGAACAATTGGTTTGGCTTTTCAGAAGTACTGTACATAGAGAAAGATTACAGTCCAAAAACACCCTTTTCAAAATCATAGCTTAATGAAAATGAAAAATAAAGTTTCATCACTATGTCGAGATAGAGATTTTTAAGTATTATAAAACTTTACATAGAACTTAACTTGTTTATGTGGAATAAAACTTTATTGTGTAGTATGATATTAACCTGTAATAAAATACAAGTAGGAAGTATTTTCTTAGATTCATTTTTTTAACAGAAAGATACAGAAAATGTTTATTGAAGACAACTTAATAAAGAATGCTCTAGAGATGGTGTATGACAACTAAATTCTTATTTCAAGTTGATAAAAACTAATCATAAACTAAAATAGACCTAACTATATTATTTTTATTATTATTATTATTATTATTTAGCACCGCGTCTTACTACCCGTTCGGGTTATACGGTTAAGTACTAATTACACTAATGTATTAGGAATTGGGAAGGTTGAATTAAAGGAAGTGAACCCGCATTTGCGTGGAGGAAGAGTGGAAAACCATTTAGGAAAAACCACCCCTGTTCACCCGACCGAGATTCGAACCTCGATCTCCCCGTCCTCAACCTAAATATAATACGTGCAATTTGGCACAGATTCTTTAGGATCTTTACAATATTTTAATATATTTTATATAATTTTTTTGTATAATTCGTTTACTTAAATTTTCGCTTTTTAATAGAGTTAAAATTTTCTAAGATACATTCCAGTTTACATAGAAAAGTTATTTTATAAAGCTTTTTTGTGGCTAAAATTGATCATATTTTACTATTTTATTAATGTTAGTTTTTATGTCTTAATAATATTCAACAAAAGGGACCACTTTACATTACATGATTTTTTTTTAATGAATAATGGACGTATATCTAATGACTTTTCTAGCTGTCAAATAAGGCTGTTCCTAATAAAATTGGACTCTAATTCCGTATTTGCACATCCCACCAATACGTCTTGTCACTTTGACAAGACTGACAAGTGAAGTCCCTCCACATCATTCGTCAAAGTAACGAGACTAATTTTAGTGACGGACAAAATACGAAAGATATTTTTGTTAAATTTTCACTTGTCAGGAAACAACAAAGTTACCGTGAATAGATTAACATCCCATCTCGCTGAACACGGATAGTTATATACGTTTTTACAGTTATAACTTAAAGTTAGTTGTATGTTTATAATAATATATCGAAAACTGTAACGTTTGTATGTTTTCTTATTTTTTATAGCATCGCGTCTTACTACCTGTTCGGGTTATATTTTTATCTACTAATTACTCTGATGGTTCTAGGGATTATGAAAGCTGTATTTAGAGGAAGTGTACTCACATTTGTGTGGAGGAAGAATGGAAAGATATTTTTTAAAACCACCCTCAGTGGACCCACCTGAGATTCAAACCTTAATCTAGCCATCATTGGTAGTCTAGTTTATCACGAAAGAGACGCCTTATACCATGCGGCCACCAAAGTGAATAGCATTATTTTTTATTATATAGAACGTTAAGGCATTGAGCATAGAGCTGTGGAAAAATAAGTAATATTTTTATACATTTTTCTTTCGATGCCAGACCTTTGCCTTAGATTTTTTTTTTTTCAATAATTTTACTTATACAAGTACTTACACACCTTTTATCGGATAAGTATACAGCTTGGTTCTAACTTCTATGCCAAAACTTAAATCACAGTCTTTGTTGGCAGGAATAAATAAATAATATTAATCTTAGTATAAATAAAATTTAAAAAAATCATATTGAAAGTTGAAGTTAGGCGCAACAACGCCGGCAGTACGCAGCTGTAAGTACGTGCATGTACAACAAGTTGCATATCATTAGGCGGGCTGAAGTGACGGCCGCTAGCAACGTTGCCAAAAGGTGATCCCGCGTCAAACGCAACCAATAGATACTGTTGTATCTTAGTCGGGGAGGGATTATTTAACACCTGCTGTGATGTGCCCACCTAATGATATGCAACTAGTTGTGCACGTACGTACTTAAAGATGCGTACTCCAGGCGTTTTCACGCCTGACTTCAGCTTACATTTTGTAATACAAGATGTCTTTTTCGGACATTTTTTACTAGGATTTTCTGTTTATTTATGTCCACAGATGATGTGGTTTATGTTTGGGAAGAGAGTTTAGAAACACATGCTATAAATAAATATAATGTATGTATTGTAATGTAATAATGTTAAAAAAACACTCTGAAAGTCTAATTAAAAATGCTTGCTACGTCATTCGGAAATGAAACCTTGTATTTCAATTTTGTGATTATATTTTTACTATTATTATTTTTAGTGATATAGTAAATGAGTATGAGATATTATGATAAAATTAGAAACTAGTTGAAGTCTATTTTTCTCAGATCCAACTATCGAATCCAAATCTTAAATTTTATTTCGAGTCTCGAATCCAAATTCGTAAAAGATAAAATATTTCAATTTTTTTTTTAATTTGTATAGGCTTGGTACCACTGAAAATAAAATTTTGTTTTGTTATTTCTATTATGTCATAACTAACAAAGAACACTTTTTTTTAGTAAATTAACTAAAATAATACAATTTTGTCCTTTTTGTGGGGTTTTTATTCTCTTAATTACACAATACTAAATAATTGTTTTTACCGATTTCTTAAAATTATTTTTCGAAGTCAAGGTACTCATAGTATTTGTATTCGAGATACTTTTTTGATATTTTCACGAATCTCAAATCTTTAAAACACAATAGTGTTTAAGAGATTCGAGCGTCCCATTTATAGTTAAAATACAAAAGTCATATTTATTTTTATTAGATACAAAATTCTAAAAATGTTGAGAATAAATTTCGAGATCTTGGTACTTAAAAACCCCTAAAAAACATTATACTTGGATGAAATTTCTTGCTTTTTTTTTGCCATATCAATACCTATTGGCACCCGCTTAAGTATCCACGTAGTCTAATGTGCTGCTCTTACAGTAGACTGGACTGCCGATGAAAGGGAGATTGGGGTTCAAATCTTTGTCGGGTGTACTGAAGTGGGTTTTTCCTAAATTGTTTTACACTCTCCCTCCGTGCAAATGCGGGTACAGTTCCCTTACTATAATCTTCATAATCCCTAAAACCATCAATGTAATTAATACATAAGTGTACAACGCGAACGATTAGTAAGACGTGGTGTTAAAAATAAAAAGTAGAAACCGGTTGGCATCGATCGTTTCTTCTTATTCTAGAAACAAGGTATATATCGCTAATTTTATTTTGATACCACGTCCATAGTTGAAACTTTAAATTTTTTCAAACCCTCTTTGTGTAATTTTGGATGATATTCCATTTAAATGAAAGATTACCACTCTTAAAGTTGTGGGAAAGCAGGTGTGATACATTTAATTCGGAGTTCACTATAGGTGCGTATCCAATTGTTTATAATCTCACTTAAGATGAGAGCCTACAGTGCAACGATTAAAAATATTTCAACGTGTTGTTTACTAACGGCCAACAAATTGTATGAGAGACATAGGCTGTTGTTGCGCGTGACTCCACGAAACGCAGAGGTGTGAGGGCGTCCCGGCGCCTGTATTGGACATTTGTGGTCACCCGACCCCGGCGCTAGTCGCATCATGTCTACCCACCTCCACCACTCTTCCCCAACAAACAACTCTCAGAGGACGCTGAACAATGATATTAAACCCTGTGCCCCTACGTGCACGACAGTAACTACCCCACCCGGCCTCGCCGGATCACCCACCATACTATATACAGCATGGCTCCATACAGTGGCGTAATGAGGAACCCTTCCATTCTGTTCATTTCAATATAACATGTTAACTGATGTGTTAATTATTATATTATCAGTCGTGCCTTTATTGAAAAGGATTAGGACCCACAGTGGTTGGCTAGCAGAATAATAGTCAAGGTCAAGTAGTCTTGTTTTCTGGTGACAGGGAAGGCCAGGATTCAAATCCTGGATTGTTGTGTTGAGGTGGGTTTTTTTCCTAAGTAATTTACTACTCTCTTTCAAGCCAATGTGGGTACACTTCCTCTAAACTGTCTCTCTCTCGTTCTTACACCTTTAACGTAATTAGACACGGAAGCCCGGACAAGTAGTATTATAAGTGAATTATAAAATAATAACAGTAAGGACGTTGTCTAACTGTAACGCTGTCAAGCTAAGATTTCCCATGTTCTTTAGTGATTTATTATATCTTTCTTAATCGCTATTTACATACATATTTTAACAGAACATAACCGAAATAATATTAATTTTCTCCGACCCCTAGGGGTTCTTCAAAATAGCATTTACATCGAAAAAAATAAAAATTAAAGTTTTTAGATCCCCAAAATGGAGCACAATTCACATATATAGTGATGAGGTGTTGTGTCCCCTCCGCACGACACATATCACCTGGTTGGTGTCATCATCACTGGTGCCCGTACCACGCCACCCGCGCACTCTTTTAGAACTCGGCCTATTTGGCCGGCATACTCCGCTGTCTGGCTTTCCATGCTAGTGTATTTACGTTTTATTCGTTGGGTTTTAAAGAAATGGGAGAAAAATGTTTAGGAAACTTTTCTGATGTATTCGATGTGTTCACAGAACTACTAATATAGAATTTTATTAAATAAGAAAGTACTTAGACTGCTCCTAGTTGACAAATAGTATTCATACAATTAATAATAATTACTATTACAATAATCAAAGAGAAGCTAGGACCAACTGGTCTGATAAGTGTATTTCTCCTCCACACATTATTACAACACTATTCCCTTCTCTTCCCAGCACTTCTCTCTTTAGGTCTACTCCTTCCTTTCTCCTTCATACTCAATATTCTCATCCAGCCTCCTTCCTGACGATCAATTCTCTATTCCAAACGTCCCTTCTTTCCCTTCATCAATTTACTTACTGGATTACACTTCCCTCCATCAATTTTTTTTGATGTCACACCCCCTTACTTCTAGTACAAGCGTATTTTCTAGAATAAAGCTATCGTTTACCTTGCAACCCTTTCCCCATTCTGCGTTCTTTGAGCCACTGTTATACCATGCTGGCTAGTGTATGGTGTGGGCAGGTCGCTATAACAATTGATACAAAGATAAACAGGAATATAGAGGTAATGTAAATGGGAAATATACTACCCCTGGTCCACGCATACTTTCTGAAAGATGAAACTCTGATTCGTTTCACAATTCTCTTCCACTCTCCGCACACCTGGAATTTGAATAATTTCTAAATGATGAACTGGTCTTCTATCCAACATCTTCCTCCATTTGTCCCAACACTGGTTCCCATTCACTTACTTTTACCCCTACTCCCTCCTGTCTATTCATTGATCCAGTCCCTACCCCCACTTCTGGCCTGCGTGTACTTTCTAATCACACAACTAATTAGAAGGTAAAATTTTAGAGAGAAATGTATAGTGTCATAATACCTAATTGTAATAATAATAATAATAATAATATTTAGCACCGCGTCTTACTACCCGTTCGGGTTATACGCTTTAAGTACTAATTACCCTAATGGATTATGAATTGGGAAGGTTGAATTAGAGGAAGTGAACCCGCATTTGCGTGGAGGGAGAGTGGAAAACCATTTAGGAAAAACCACCCCAGTTCACCCGACCGAGATTCGAACCTCGATCTCCCCGTCCTCAGCAGTCGAGCTCAACACGACAAGCGCGTTAGCCAACTACGCCACCGAGGTGGGTGATCTAATTGTACTTTATCTGCACGGCAATTAGCTGGTTAAAAACTGATCTTGGGATATTTTTATTGTGAAATTTTAGTGAATATGTCCTTGTCGCTTCGTATGTGTGTCGTTATTTTAACCTCAGTTGCAGATTTATTCACCTATAAAAGATAATCATATACCATGGCTTGAAATTTAAAAAAAATGTTTTGGTAAATCGTCCAGGATTAATATCCATGTCAAACATCTATAGAGAATCACAAACAAATACTAAATTATGTAGATGTCATTCGAGTATAAACAAAGAATCTTTTGAAATAAAACATCAAAATTTGCATTGTAAGGCCAGGGTTTAATTTCACCCCTACTCCCATGATAATGGCGTATTTTCTTTAAAGCTATATTTTCAAACATTTGTGGTCATAGAAGCACCAAATATTATTATTTAATTTATTCATAAAAATGTCGCGTTTTGAATTTTTGCATTTCATAGATTTACGGCTCAAGATTTCTGAAGATAGGACTAATATTTGCTAAGAGTCTTAAAACATATTTAATGTGTATGGATACAACTTCAAATTTCATGATTACATTTAATAGAACAATTAATTGAAATATGAGTATGAAAAGTCCCTAAGCTAAAACCATTCATTAACCACTGCTTGTATTATAATAAGTTGACTATACAAATAGTTAGGTTAAATTTGTTTATGCTTGGTAAATACAAGAAAATATAGTGATTGAACACAAGTATAACTAACATAATAATTATATTAATACATATTTATTACTATATTATTAATATTATTATAGTAATTAAACTAGTATAATTATTTTACTAACTTTATTTAGAGCTATATGATAAACTTGACTAACCTCACATAATGTTTTATTAATCTTATTACAATCTAAGGAACAGTATTATGAGAAGGTTTGAATGTATCTCATAGTTATTCACCCTCAATACTATAATGTTCGGAACTTACCAGGAAAAACCTGATAAATGGCAAAGAAACCAAATCACACATGGTGCCGACAGTTTCTCAAAATGCGCTATACTGGTCTTACTAGCGCTCTGGTGGCGTGTTTACTAAATAATCCGATAGTTTCCACTAGGTTTCAGAGCCAGGTAGAAGCAGAAACTTTAGAGCAGCGTGTCTCTACCGGTGTGCCGCGAAGGATCACCAGTTGTGCCACGGGAGTTTAGAGGAAACCCTAAAAAAAAAGTGAGGGGAAAAAATAAGGAATAAGAATAAACCTTTTGAAATCCATGACCAACAATTTAAAAAAAATACAATGCTTACTTAGAATTTTAGCTATTGAACTTTTAAACATAATTTTAATACAGACTTTTAATGATATAATTTCTCCTTTAAAAAAAACTGAAGGTGTGCCTTTACAATTGTAGTGCCGTGTTTAGTGTGTCCTTAGTTTTAAAAAAAAGGTTGAAAACCTCAGCTCGTGTCAGTCGTAAGTAAGCAAACAACTCGCTTCAGCCGCTCCTCTCGACCCTTAGTGTCCCTTAGTTCCTCCAACACCGGTCCTGCACAATTTGGGAACCTCTTACTAAGCAAATGGTTCCAAAACTTTGGTATGCCTACCCCCAGAGGTACGTCAAGGATTTCAGGGGCCAAGTAACGTACCACTGACTTTTATTGGTCATCAAATATTTGGTGATGATGAGTAAGTTTTATAAACCAACTCATCCACATTTACAATCTTTGATCTCTCGCTGTCATATTTTTGTTTGAATTACCGATGAAGCTTTATTAAAATTTGAAGAGACTGTTTATATTTTATCAGGTAGCAGGTATTTTCTTCATGGCCCAATAAGGGTACACGACTGGTGAAAGTCTGAGTACCCTGCTCTGATCTATCCTCCTTACCAATACGATTAAGTCATTAATAATCCTTGTGTTGAGATATTAAAAATAGTATGGTCAAATAATCTTCCCCAATTCTCCTTTTGAGCTAGCTGCCAGCAGACATATTTTGAAATAGTAGACCTAACATTAGCTTACACCATTTATTTAACGTAATCCACGTTTTACTAACCTTATTGGATAGCCACATATTTATAACAATGTCATAAGGTTAAATAAGGTACCACTAAGATTAAATATACCCATATTTGTTTGGAAAGAAAGGGAAACCATTTAGTAAAAAATAATATCAACACACCGGTTGGTATCGAAACCATACTAGACGACATTTTAGAAAATATTCTAAAATACTCTTTCGTAAGGAGTGTAAGATATGTTAAAAATAATATAGACTTAGATAATGCTTGATAATACAGATAAATGAAATGCAACAATTAAATATAATAAAAGTGATAGTTAATGCGTCACACCTTTGACTTTAATTAAATTTGGTGTGATGCATTAACCATCACTTTTATTATATTCAATTGTTGCATTTCATTTATCTGTATTATCAAGCATTATCTAAGTCTATATTATTTTTAACATACTAGACGAGACTGGCACCCTAGTACATGCACCCAATGATGCGGGTGCTAACACAGTAATCAACTATTTTTTTCAAACATATAAAGGAAGCAATTATATACAGTTGTATGTGAATTATTCCTAATTTGTCTCTGCAGGGAGAATCGTTACAAGAGTTGAGTTGGGCTGGTTCGTCAGCGAGGAGCTCATATTTCCTCGTCAGATGGGCCACTGGTCCCCTCCTCCACTATGTAACTGTAACTACTATGTTACCACGGGCACCTCCTGGTTTACGAGCTGAGGGGGGAGAGGGGGGTCACGTGCTCGCTTGTACCGGCGAGATTTATTAGTATTAGCCCTTGTAATCGTTGCAGTGTGTACCATACAGGACGAGGTGGTCTAATGGGGTAGGAGGGGGCAGTTAATATGGAGTACATGCCGTCAAATGGGTGGAGGAGCCTACATATTCACATATTCTATGCGTTGGCCACGCGCGTACGCGCTTTATTGAATACACTGGACGTGTTTGGTTGATTTTTTTTCTGTACAAGTCTGCAAATTTTTATTTTTAATGAAACGAAGCAAAGTAGTTTACGTTGCCGTTGCTCGGATGCACACCATGACGCTTGCTGAAAGAGAAGCACAAGAACAAATTAGAGCCATGTACTGACACTTTAGGTCACACCGTGACCGTATGTTAGTACAAATGTGCTGCCACATTTCATGTATATGGGCTACTATTTCAAAATGAATGGGCTAGTGTAAAAAAAGAAATGAAACAAGAATTACTATTAACGTTCTCATACAAGAGAAAGTATTAAAATAGTGAACATGTTTGACTTCAAGATTATGATGAATATTTACGTTTTATGTGCCCCGAACCCCAAAAAGTGTATTTTACCATTTTTATGTATGTCTGTCTGTCACTAGCCCCAGATCTGAAAAAGTTTTATGGATTTTCTTCAAGCTTGAAGTATAGATATTATAGGGCTACATAACCGGATATTCTTTTTATTTTGATCATATCTCATCGATTAAGGGTAATTTAATCAAGAGTGATATCATTTTCAAATTTTTCCAAAATTTGATTTGGTTTAAAATGGATATTTAGTGAGTGTTAGACCTCCTAAAGAAAACTGTACCCTTAGTTTTTGGGTGAAAATTATTTTAAGGGTAGTTTACTGACGAGTGATTTTTGAAAGTTTGAATCATTTTTAAAATGACTCTTACAGATTTTGTTTAAAATATTTTTGGAATGTTTGGCATTGCAAATAAAACTATATACTTTTTTTTCGGGGAGACATTCGTTGAAGATTATTTTACTGTTAACTCTTTTGTAAATAAAACTCAAATATTAAAAAAAAATACTGTTGTGCCGATTGAAATCAAAATGGGTATCTGGTAAATTCTTTGCTACACATATGTTTAATGATTTTGTTTAAATTAGTATTTGAGGTATATTTTACATGATAGATAATAAAGTACCCGTAGATTGTTTTTAATAAATCAAATTAATGTAAGTTAGTTTACTTATGAAATGTTTAGAAAAATGTAATACCAATAAAATAGCCTAGAAGATTTAAATGAAAATAGAAATATATCTGGGAATTGTTTTTAATGATAAAAGAGATAAGGTTTTACGAATTTAAAGTGGTTTCAAGCTAGTTTAAAAAAATAGATTATTTTTTTAAATTTGAAGATTGTTAAAAATATTTGAACAATTTTATTTATAAGTTAAATGAATGCATCTCGGAGAGTAATTAGTTGGATGCATGTATTTGGAATATTGAAAAGAATATGGTATCAAAATAGGCAAAAATGGGAGTATATAAATGTGTGTTGATGCCAACATTGTTTTGTGTATATGATGCGTAAGTTTGTCAGGAGAAACACAAGAACAAGTTGAATGTGGGTGGAATGAAATATTTAAGAAATATATGTAGAAAAATTCGTATGGACAGTCAGCCATGAATGGGTGCTGAAGGGGTGCATTTTCAAAGGGGATCCATTAGATCAATGTGAAAGAAGCGTCTTACGGTGATTTGGGCATATTGAGAGGATAAGTGTGACTCGAGTGACGGGGAAAGTATATGAAGATTAGAGTATATTGATCAAAGAAGGGGATAGGCCATGTAAGACGTGGCTAAATGTTGTAGAAGAATGTGCGAAAAAGAGAAACATTAGAGTTTTAAGAATAAAGGCTCGGTCTGTGGATGTTGTTGAAGCGATGCGAGTATGCAAGGATAGGGAAGTGTGGATAAAAAGTTAGTGAAGATGGATTAAGTACGGAGTGTTTTTTTGAGATATATGGATATGCACAGTTTCTTACCTACTACATAAGGGAACGGTGTGATATGTGAGTGAGTAAGCAAGTAAGTATGTATGTATGTATGTATGTATGTATGTATGTATGTATGTATGTATGTATGTATGTATGTATGTATGTATGTATGTATGTATGTATGTAAGTATGTATATATGTTTTATACACAAATTTTTAACACCGCGTTTAGGTTATACGCAAATATACGGATTATATTAATGATTTATGAATAAGAAAGGTTGAATTTATAATAAGTGTACAATCATTTACGTGTAAGGAGAGTATAAAACCATTTTGAAAAAAAAACACTTTAGTACACATGACCGGAAATAGATACTTTAGATCCCAATAATTGTCAGTCTAGTCTAACTCGAGAGTGATGTCTTAGACCATGTGACCACTGACACAGGTCGATCCTTAACTATGTTAGAATGTTCTATAAATAGGTTTCCAATCATTTACTTTGCTCTGAGAACTAATAGATCTTGCGTTAATCATTGATCAAAATAAGTCAGCTTTTTGTGATTTTTTTTACTTTCTCATGTCAAGATGAAGTAATTATGCTCTTGAAAAAATTGATCTCAAGATTATGACGAGTATCTACATTTTATGTAAACACTAACTCAAAAATAATTAATTTTACAATAATTGTAGAATTCCCTATCTTGGGTTTGTGTTCATATAAGATTCTGTTTGTCCTTATGTCTGTCTGTCTGTCCCTGGCCACGGATCCATAACGGCTTGATGGATTTTGTTCAAAATTGATATTTAAATTTTATAGGGTCATGCCACAAAACCGTGTTTGTTTGTTTTTTTATCTTAGGCTTTAAATTAAGGGTAGTTTAGTGTTGACTGATGATTAATTTTTTTGACTCACAAGATTAACTAAAATGGCTTTTAACCAAAGAGTCGAACCGGAACCGATAACCGAAATTAACATTTATTTTTAAGGAACTGGAATTGGAACTGGAATCGAAACTGGAACCCTAAAAACACTATTCTGAAGAACCGGAATCGGAATCGTTAATAGTTTTAAGTTCTAAAAGGTTCCTAGTTTTACAGAAATGTATATAATTTTGAAAAGTTGCACACATTTTGATTTTATTTCCTTAAATTAATTTAATTTTGAAATGTTGTGTTTTCCCCTTCCTCAGTAAGTTCTGAAAGGGCTTGATATATTTTTGTTTACTACTTTGTTTGAAACCTCTTTTCTAGGGTGATTAGAAAAGAGTTAATGAGCCCCTAGCAGTATACACAAATTTTATATTCCAGAGGAATGTGGTGACTGTCACATTGTTCTCTGTTTTCTCACTTTAATGTTTAAGCTAGAGGTTTATAAAGCTGTATTTAGCTTTGATAGATAAAACCCCATTCCTTGGAAGTTGAAATACAGAAATTAAGAAACATCTCTTTTGAACAGGTGGTCTAAGCATATTATACTTAGTACTTTCTTGAAGTCAAAACTGATAATAATCTGGTGGTTGGTTGAACAACTTATATTAGAGGGGGAAAGGGAAATAGAGGATGGCAAAATGCAAACTTTAAATTCTTTCACTCGAGTTTGAATAAAGAAGTAGCTCTGTGAATGTGTTCCTTGTGTACAGTTCAGAGGTGATTATTATTGTTTGTTATTATGTAGTTTAAATAATATTATTATTGATAGGACACGTTAAAGAAAACCCAGTTCGGAAGTTGGTTGACTATGAGACAGACGGTGACAGAGGAAGATGCAAATTATAAGGATGCACTATTGTTATTAAGATACGTTATAATATTGTTTTAATGTAGCAATACTTTTGATCCAGAGAGTTATTTACAAAGTGGTTCTCCAATCTCCTTACATGCAAATGCGGATACACTTTCTCTAAATAAAAAATATAACAATTCTCATTCATTAAATTTTTTTTATCGAAATTAGTACATTGACGTAGCCCGAATTGATTGAAAAAATCTGTGCAAAAAAAAAGTAAGGAACCGTAACACTATCAAGAACCGAAAAGAACCGGAACCGTTATTGTGCTATAACCGGAAACAGAACCGAAACCTTTAAAATGTTTGTTTAGAGAACAGGAACCGGAACCAAAACCGATTACAAATTTCGGTTCGTTTTAACAATTTTGTTCAAAATAGATGGCTAGGATTTGATTGACATAACAAATAGCACTATATATTGGTTTTTGGCCAAATTCGTTTAAGGGTATTTTACTGATGGGGAATTTTTGAAAATTCTAAATATTTTGAAAAAAAGCTTTAACGTTTTGATTCAAAATGTATATTTGGAAAATGTGTCGTATGATAAATATCAATATATAATTTATTTTATTTTTCTGGGGGGAGAGGGGATAAAAACTCATCTATGGGTAGTTTACTGACGGCTGATGTTTCAAAAACTTGAAATATTTTAAAAATTGCCATAACAATTTGATTTTAAATGGGTATCTTGATAGTGTTTGACCTGACAAATAACAATGTTTATTTGGTTTCGGATAAGAATTAGAAAAAGCGTCGTTTGCTAGTGAGTGATTTTTGAAAATTTAAATTATTTTGAAAATGGCTCTAACTATTTTTCTAAAAATATATATCTGGGGAGTGTGTGACATAAAAATGACAAATTAAGCGGTATAGCTACTTGTTTTTAAGGGGAAAATTTTGTTTTGGTTAGCTTATTGAGGACTTTTTTAAATTTGAATATTAATAAAATTATTTATTTGTTTGGTTCAAAATTGGTATCTGAGAACTATTTTACATTATCATCAATAATTATTTATGTATCCAAAAATAAATTAATGTATGTGTAATTTACTTATGACATTGTAAAGACAATTATGGTTTTTTTTTTAATTTGATCCTGAAAATTGAATTCAAAAGGGGAATTTGGGATTAGTTTTTCATGATAAATAAAGATAAGTTTTTATTTTTACAAATAACAGGGTGACCTGGTGGTCTAGATGTAAGGTGTCAGACTTCTATGCTGGCGGCCGGGGTTCAATCCTCGGTCCCGGCACAGATTTATCTGATTACCAAACCCTTCCTTCACCTCTGACAAGATATCTTGTGAATGTGGGGAATGCCAGGCCTCCACCGTGGTTCGGATTCCACGTTAAACTGTAGGTCCTCCATTTCATCTCATAATCACCCTACCATTACACATTAGCGTAAGTGCGTATAACCCAAACGGGTAGTAAGACGCGGTGCTAATAATAATAATACAAATAACAAATAACTTTAAGGTAGTAAAAATTAATTTATTTTTGAAAATGATAATGTGGAATATATTTGAAGAATTTGATTTAAAATTATTATTGTGATTAACAAGATGTTGTAACATATACTTAAGGGTAATTTACTCAAAACCTATTTTTGAAAATTAACTTAGAAGCTATAATACACAAAATGAGAAAGTTTGTCCGATTGCGTGGTACCATTTATTTTAGATTGTAAATCATAAAATTATGTTAATACTTTTAACTGTCATTTTGACACTAACAATTTTTTAAATAACCAGCTAATAGAGTTTCTGGACGTTTAAAACAGTGTATCGGTGCTTGGATAGGGAAACCCCTTAACACGTTTTACTTCACACATACTATTTTATTATGTAAGATATGTTGTCGATAGTAGTTGAACTGTTTGGCTTGTCCCACTCGGAATGTTTCTAAAGCCTGGTCCACGCTTGTACCAGATCCTCGTATCTTATCTTAGACGCGATCATGATATAATAGAAGTGTGGACCTCCCTTCAAACTCCGTTTTAGGAAGTAAACACCTGGCCCTGTATACTCATTAATTCCCCCATGGGACTAAAGCTTTCGAAACAAACACCTCCGATGTGGACACGAGTTGTTTACAACATGTCGAGACGTTAGGTGAAAGGGGGGAGAAGGTTGGGGGAACTGCCATTGTAGCTGCACGCATGTCCATCACTCGCGCAACTACGGGGATAAATATCACGAAAGAAACTGTCCCGACGGACCACGCAGGTCAACGCACGAGCATAAGCTAGTCTAGCCAGAGCTTTAGTGTCCCTCAGACCCACTTCGGTGGGCGAATAGTCCATGGCGTCACTCTCGCAATAGACTGGGCTTTTGATGACGGGGAGACTGGGGTTAGAGTCCTCGTAAGGTGTATTGGGGGTGGTTTTCCCATATCTATCTCTCCACTTAAATGAGGGTACACTTCCTCTAAAGTCTTCTTTACTCATCCCTAACACATTATCGTAACTATAGCATATTTACGCATAGCCCAAACTGGTAGTGACGTAGTGTTAAAAAAAACTTAAAAACACCATCAACCGGACATTGCTCTACCGGGGACTGGATGAAATTTTCCTATGAACCACTTGCAATCATTTTTCCGTTCATACGGACAAGTCTCTGTGACGTAATTGGGGTCTTACTGGGTCAATCCCCAAGTAAATCTCTATTTAAACACCTTGCCTGTTGTGAGTGTTGCCGTAGTGCGCGCGCGCAACAAAGCAGCTTGTCTCATGTGACTTGTGAGTGTTGCCGTAGTGATCACGCGGCTGGCTATTCAGACTCGACACGGCGTTTCATTATGCGAGTCACTTCATAATTTGCACGCACAGATGTTATGACATTTTAAAATGTTTTATGACAACAGTTTTCAACTATTTTTGGTCTGAGGACATCATTTGAATTTTTAAAATAATTGGACACCTCAACATCCTAAGAAGCTTCGTTTGGACATAATAACCAAAAGAAGATTCCTCTTCGGTGGCCGCGTGGTATAACGCGCTAATCTCTCATTAGACTCGACTACCGATGACTGGAAGCTCGAGTTTCGAATCTCGATCGGGTTTACTGAGGGTGGATTTCCCTATATGGTTTTCCAACCTCCCTCTACGAAAGTGCGGGTACACTTTCTTTATATATAACCTCCAAATCCCTAAAACCACTAGCGTAATTAGTACATAGCCCGTGTAACCCGAATGGGTAGTAAGACACGGTGTTATAACAAAAAATATAGCTTGAAATCAGAAAATGATAGTAATTATTTTACTTAAATACGAGACTTTATTTATCAACAGATCAAAACGCGTTTCAAGGATATTAATGTTTCGAATATATTTAGTTTCTAGGTCTAGTTTAATAACTACACAAGTCACTAAATGAGATGGATAGTCGTGTTGTTTTGTTGTCCTTGTAACGAGATGGTAGTTTCAATCCTATCTCTTCCACAGTCAGGTTGTTTTGGTGCTTTAATGGCAATGAGATAAAACACATAGCAATCGTCCACACAAACATAATGGTGGCAAGATAAACATCCGGTGTTGATCAGTTCCTAATACCCTTTTTATTGTTTTGAGGTATTTAACGTGCACTTTCTCAACTGGCAGATTATATCAGCACACGAGTTACAAACTAGCTCAAATGTAGAACAGGCATCACACACAATCTCCATCCAGTAATTATTATTATTAGCACCATGTCTTACTAACCGTCCAGGTTGTAAGCACTTACGTTAATGTGTAAAGGTAGGGTGATTGTGAGATGAAATGGAGGACCTACAGCTTAACGTGGAATCCGAACCATGGTGGAGGTCCTGGCATTCCCCACATTCACAAGTTGTGATTAATATACGTCTTGTCAGAGGTGAAGGAAGGGTTTGGCAATCAGATAAATCTGTGCCTGGACAGAGGATTGAACCCCGGATCCCCAACACAGAAGTCCGACACCTCACCCCCTAGACCACCAGGTCACCGACATCCGGTAATTGTCACTGGTGAAATGTGGGCTTCACCTTTCCCAATGATAAATATTTTGTCCGTGCTGGGAATCAAATACAGAACCTTTAGATCAGACACATTACAAACCTAGATAAGGTGTTGGTTCAGAGTATTTATACCCTGATTTTGCTAAGAAGAATTGGCTCTGGTAGTTAAAAAGTAACTAAAACAATCTTAATATATCCATACGTCAAGTCATCATATCTGCAACTGTCAGTTTTGATAGACATTATTAATATTTTTAAAATAAAATTAACAAAATAGTAAAATTGTAATGTCCTGTTTGATACTTAGCACCGCGTCTTACTACCCGTTCGGGTTATACGCTTTAAGTACTAATTACTCTAATGAATTAGGAATTGGTAAGGTTGAATTAGAGGAAGTGAACCCGCATTTTCGTGGAGGGAGAGTGGAAAACCATTTAGGAAAATCTCTGTTCGATAAGTTGCTTCTAGTGAGATGTTCATCCATTTCCTGGCATTATGTTACATCCTGTCTTGAGCCAGCGAGTGCAACCTTGGACCTTATTTCTTATTTTATATACTAAAATCTCCACGTCCCAGCATATCAATGTGGAGATTGGCATTAGATAACCAACGAGGCTAAGGAGAGCTAGCAAAATCATCGCTTAGGGTCGAACCGGGCCCCTCTGGCTGCCACGCGGTGTCATTGAGGTTCTCACACACTCCCTCGTTCATTTAGGTCTGTCTGATGTATCCATTGTATTGTATTAAATATAACTCTTTGTGCACTGCCTTGTAATTCACAAACCTTCTCCTCCCCCACCCTACCCATTCCATCAGAGTAACCCCACATTCTCGGGGGTAGCCATCCAGAATGACATAAGTCACTTAGACCCCCCCAATTCCGTGGTAGTCCGTAGTTAGAGTGGACACCATCGGGCCAACGTGTGAAAATAGAGGGTTTTACAAAATGTTATTAATATTGACCGATAAAAAGTTATTATTTTATATAAGGCCCTTCGCATCAAAATCGTACTATAGAAACTATTTATATAGTTGTGATTGTTGTGTAATATTAAACGCATGGTCCTAAGTTGACCTTATTTGTAATTCATATGCTTATATAATGTGTGTGTTTAATAATACCACTGTGACAAACTTTAGTGGTGGGAACACAGACTAAACGTCAAGCTCCTCTGGTCTAGTTTGCCCATGGTGGGAAGGACGGGGCTAGAATACCATCTGGGGGTATTAAGTTTTTTCATAGATTGTTACCCACTCTATATAAAAATGCGGATACACTTCCTCTAAATTATACCTCCTCATCCCTGCCCCATCAGTTAAAGATTAATTGCATACAGCCTCGGCGGGTAGTAAGACACAATCTATAAAACCTATTGGAACGAGTGTCATAACTAATTATCCTTTTCAAGTATATGGATAATATTGATGATCAAAGGATTGTAAAAGTGTCTCTAAGATATGTTTGAGGAATAGTTCCTCTCTTAGAGTGGAAATGCAGATTTCTCGCTATTTACCTCGTCAAATAGAATCTTATATTTTCATAATGTAGTATAGTCCAGGGGAAGAAATAGTGAGCCAGGTAACATAATTTCCAAACTAACCAAACAGAATTTTTTTTTATCGAAGTAGTGACTTTCTAGTTCTTACCTCTCTTCTCATCCGTTTTATATTCTTCAGGCGAACTTTGAAAGAAGGTATACTTCCCACGTGCCACCAAAGTTCAGCGGGACTGTATAACTTCAGAACATTTGAAGTTATTGGAACTTATTTGCCTGTTATAAAAGTGTGCTGATAGTGCTGAAAATGTGCTGATAGTGGTACAGGTAAATCATTGAGGTTGATTAGATACGTCCAGTTTATGAATATAACCTTACCTTTAGAATTTAAATTTACAGTACACCCCGTTTATCCTTAAAAGTATCAGTTTAGATTTTATAGGGCAAATCCTGGGACTTTTTATTTTTAATTTTGACATGTACCCTCAAATTAAGGGTAGTTTAATTCTGAATAATTTTAATGAATTCAAAAAGTTTCAAAAATGGCTTTAACTTTTTTATGGATTTATGGTATACTTGTATTTTGTGTAAAAACTCGTTGAAAGGTAAGGTAGACTTTTGAGTGCTTTTGAAAAAGTGGAAATATTTTGAAAATTAATAAAACTATTTTTTTATGTAGTTCTGGGGCTGTGTAACATTACAAATAGAATTGTAAACTTGTTTTTGGTGGGGTTAGGGGAGGGAATAGTCTAAGGGTAGTTCACTAATGACAGGTTTTTAAAAATTTAAATATTATTAAAAAAATTGTTTTATTGAATTGGTTTCAAATGGGTATGTATCTATAAAGGTCTTTACATTATAAATAATTATATATGTATGTACATATATATATATATATGTTTTGTTTTTTTAAATTGCAGTGGCTAGAGATGACTGATTTTTATAAAATTTCATTTGATTTTGTTCAAAACTGGTATCGTGAGAATAATTTACATTATTGGTAATAATGTATGATTATTTTTCTAAATTAAATTAATTTAAGGATTTTTTACTCACAAAAAATTAAATCAAATTTGAAATTTTTTGAGATTCGCCTAGAACATTGAATTTAAAATGGGTATACATTTCTATTATTACAAGTTTGACACTAGTTTACAAATAGTTTATTTTTGAAAATCTGAGATTTATATAAATATTTGAACACTTTGGATTTAAATTTATATATTAAGAAAGTTTATTGTGATTAACAAGATGATGTTTTTTTTTATCATGAAAAGTTACTTAAGGGTAATTTACTGAAAACTTACTTTGAAAATTTTCTTTCAGGCTATAATACATTATATGAAAACGTGTGTGCGATTGTGTCGATCCATTTATTTTAATAACACCTCTCCTTACTAAACTGATGTGGGGCTTAAGAATTTTAATACCGTGTTCGGTGTGCTGTGGGTTAAAAAGGTTAAAAACGCTTCCTTAGACCTTGTGACAACCATTTTGTGTAGTTTATAGGACGTGTTCTAATATAATATATGTATTTAGAGAGTGCGCGTTAATTTTAGGGTTCATTTTTAAAAATAATGTTAATAGAGAAAGTAGGGCTTGATTACTGATACAGTTTAAAATCGATCAGAGATTTTTGTTTTTAAATCCGTTCATTTTTCCTGTTAATGTGACAAACTCTGTTTCCCAAAGTTGCCAACTCTCCGGGGGACACTGAATTGCCCCATGGAATGTGTCACACAACCAACATGAATTTAGATTGTGTGTTTTGATTGCATTCGGTTGCTTGTTTGTTTGTTTATTATTCTCTGTTTGGTTTGGCCTCACAAAGAGCGGCCAATGTATCGCTTTGAATTGCAAAGTGAAAAAAAACCACTTGAATTATTACTGGTTAAAACGAATAATACTTAACTTCGGCAAATTGTACTGCAAGCTTTGGTCGAGAGCGGAATAACCGACTTCTTTGTTAATTTCTCACACCAGAAGAAAGTATTGTAATCGTGAAAAAAAATTCTATCTCGAGATTATGATGAATCTTTACGTCTTATGTGAACCCAAAACAAAAAAAGTAAATTTTACATTTATGTTGTCTGTATATCCCTGTTTACGGATCCAAAACTTTTGATGGATTTTATAGGGCCATTCCTCAGGACATTTTTTTATTTTGTTCTAGCCTTCAAACTAAAGTTAGTTTACTGACGATTGTTATTTTTGAATTAAAAATTTTTCGGAATTGACAAAATTATAACAAGTATTTGAATTTAAAACCCGCCTCTGTGGTGTAGTTGGCTAACGCGCTTGTCGTGTTGAGCTCAATTGCTGAGGACGGGGAGGTCGAGGTTCGAATCTCGGTCGGGTGAACTGGGGGTGGTTTTTCCTAAATGGTTTTCCACTCTCCCTCCACGCAAATGCGGGCTCACTTCCTTTAATTCACCCTTCCCAATTCCTAAATCCATTAAAGTAATTAGTACTTAAAGCGTATAACCCGAACGGGTAGTAAGACGCGGTGCTAAATATTATTATTAATAATAATAATTTAAAAATAACATTGTATACTTTATCGTGGAGTGAATATTCGTTAAAGGAGAGTTTGTTGATGAGTGGTTTAGAAACAATTCTAAATATTTCGAAAATGGCTATAGGTATTTTGTTTGAAATTGATATCGGGGAGGTTTTTAGCAATAAAAATAAAGTAAAATTTTTTGGGGAGGAAATTGATTTAAAGGTAGTATACCAATGCGTAATGGCTGATCCTTTTTTAACTAGAGTATTTTAAGTATTGCTTAAACGAGTAGGCTATCTGGTAAGATTTTTAGAATATAAATAATTTTTCTTAAAGAAAATCATTTAATGGTGGTTCATTAATGATTGATTTTATATATATATAATTTGAAATGTTTGAAAATGGCGTTAATATATTTATTTAAAATTGGTGTTTGCAGACTATTTTACATGAAAAATAAAACTTTATGCTGATTTTTATAAAATAAATTAATTTAAGGAAACTTTACTGATGGAAGAATTTAGGAAATTTTAAATATTTCAAAACTAGCTTTTAAGATCTAGATCAAAACTAAAGTGACACAATGTGTTGTGTGTCAGTAATTAAAAAGTAATAGTTTCTTGATTTACCTAAACATGGATACAAATGGTTATGGGTTGTCAAATATTGAGAGTATATGGTTAAATGTAGGCAACCCCACAGCCCCAGGTTTTCCAAAGATACGTCTGGGGGTGGTGATGTGGGTGGGTGTGAGGGTGTTTTAAGTATACCTCCTCTGGGTACCCCATACCCTAAGGTACACTCCCTAGTCCCAATAGTTCCGGAGATACGTATGGGGTGTTAGGGAGGAGGGAGGTGGGGTTGGTATTTTAGGTTAAACAATATAAGTACTTTAAATGATCTTATATGTTAACTTAAAGTTTAAGTTGTGTCCATGCAAAATTTAAGCTCAATCGGTGTAGTGGTTTTTCACTTATGGAGTCATCTTGGGGTTGTCGGGGGTGTCTGGGGGTGGGGTGGGGGGTGTATTCAAAGATTAGTGCCCGTGGCTACCCCCTGCCCAAAGGGAAACTCCTTAGACCAATTGGTTCAGCAGATACGTCTAGGTGTGGAAGGGGGTGGGAAGAGAGTTGGTGTTTTAGGTTAGGTGGTATAGTTAATTGTAATTATCTCATATGTTAAACGAACGTATGAGTTATGTTCTAGCGAAATTTCAGCTCAACCAGTTTGGTGTTAAAGTATATTTGTAGCACATGACACAATGACAGAGTGATTACTTCATAGCATAGTAGTAGATGGGTATTTGAGATTTTTTTTTTAGATAAGAATATATTTTTATTTTAGAAAATAAAAATATTTAACACGTTGCTAACGAAAATTGAATTCTTGCAATTAGATTGTATTTGAAATGGTCTAAAATGTGTTTAAAATGTATGTATGAAGAGTGTTTATTTTGGTTAACAAGATTGTATGACCCGCTTCGGTGGTCGCATGGTCTAGGGCACCACTCTCGTAGCAGGCTAGACTGCAGATGACGGGGAGATTGAGGTTCAGATCTCGGCTGGGTGTACTGAGAGTGGTTTTTTTCCAAATGGATTTTCCACTCTTCCTTCACATAAATGCGGGTATATTTCTTCTAAATATAGCTTTCTTAATCCCTAAAACTATTATCATAATTAGTACATAATCGTATAAACCGAACAAATAGTAGGAAGCAGTGGTAAAAAAAAAAATATATATATATATATTTGCTGCATACATGATCATATTGGCGCGTAAGTCGTGAAAAGTTGAATCACTCACACCGACCTAGCTAGTACAACTAAACCCGCTTCGGTGACCGAATTATTTAACACATCATTCTCGCAATAGACTGGATTGCCGATGATAGGGAGATCGGTGCTTGAATCCCGGTCGGGTGTAGTGAGGGTGGTTATGAACAAGGGTTAAGAAAAGAGTTCTGGCGCCTTTAAAATTATGCAATTTGAAACAATTTTTAAATGTACTTTGTAAATTTATAAATAATTTATTTACATCTCAGATTTTAATTTAAAATGTTATGTATTCACTAGACACGTGCATTTTAAATGTATTTATGTTATACTTATTATGTCACACGATCTCCATTTTATCTAATAGAGTAATTATAAATATAATCACCTGTCTAGTAACTAGACTATATCTTAATTATGAATGCATCAACGATATTAGGTTAATTGCACAGAATATCCATAAAAATAATTAAACTTACACAAAAATAAAAACCAAATATATTTTTTGATGTTACTGGACACCACTGATGGTGAGGTTGGAGATCTTATCCCAGTTAGAAAAACGTGAGATGGTTTTATACATTTTATGTTTATGTTTATGTTTATGTTTGGTGCTCCCATCCTCTTTCCATGCTTATATGAATGTTTTTCTGCTGATACAATACCTTCACTCCTTAGGAAGAAGGTAATTAAAATATTGGATGATTGAAGGAAAGAAGAAAATTCTGGGATCTGGAGGAGGAGGCAGAGGACAGGGTGCATTGAAGGTCTAAGTTCACTGACAAAATGAGTGGACCTGTCGTAAGACAGAACATCTTATAATAATACCCCTCGTATTAAGGGTGATTTGCAATAACGAGGCCTATTGTGCAGTGTCAATGAAACCTTATTTTAGTAAAGGGAGCCAATTAGCAAAAATAACGTATTTTGAGGGACTTGACGCACCAAGTCAAAGCTTGGTCAACGCCTATTACCTTCACTGCTACCCTCTAGCAGATATTTGAAAATTGTATGCCCTTAAAATCAATGTATAGTGATCCTGATCTAGAACATTTTATAAGTTTGGATGCACCACGTAGTTAACTGAAATTTTTACATTCTTAGAGGGAATTTAGAATGGTCTTCCTCCGAAAAATGTTGAAAGTTAGATGCCCTTAGAAGCTGTTTAAGTGTTCTTCACCAGAAATATGGTGAATATTATATTTTTCTAGAAGCTAACTAGAGTAAAATTTGCCTGCAATTTTTTGAAAACTAAACCCTTCTATAATATATTTTTAGTAAACCTTTTTTGATCAAATTTTGAAATTTGAAAGCCTATAGGCTTATAATCTATTTGGAGTTTGATTAAAGGCCATCTTTCATCTTCATTTTAGAAAATATTAGAAGTGAGTGAATAAATATAGATGGGGAGGGGTGGATTCATTCCTAAGGGGGAGGGAATTATGTACAGGGGGAGTAGTCCCCCAGGTCTCCTCCACTGCTAGTATAGTTTTAGTGTCCTAGGGTTGAAATCTCCTTCTGGTTATCCGCTTAAAGATTGCAGCTGCTCAAAAGGCTTTTTTTAGTAGCTCATCAAAAGTTATTTGTATTTAAAATTCTAAGCAGTTTTCTTACATCTTTTGAAAGATTGATATCATAAACATCATGAATAATGGTAGTTTTCTTTGAATTTAATAATATACTATTGAATATAGTATTTAATTTGTTTTCCAACAAAACTGAATGCCATAAGAAATCTGCGGTGTGTCTAAAATACCGCCAGTCCTTACAAACGTTTTTCAGCACCGCGTCTTACTACCTGTTCGGAGTATATGCCTATGTACTAATTACACTAATGTGTTAGGGATTAAGAAGGTTCAATTTAGAGGAGGTACGCCCACATTTGCGTGGAAGGAGAGTGGAAAACAAATTAGGAAACCCATCCTCAATGCACCTTACCGTGATCGAATCTCAATCGATCCATCTTCGGTAGTCTAGCCTAACATGAGACTAGCACATTAGACCATGTGACCACCGAAGCGGGTGCCTTACAAACTGAAGTGAGGTAGAAAAATTATCGATTGACCAACTTCACCAATATCGATATATTCCTATTTAAACTAATAGTAGGTGACCTGGTGGTCTAGGGGTAAGGTGTCAGACTTCTGTGCTGGCGGCTGGGGTTCAATCCTCGGTCCCGGCACAGATTTATCTGATTACCAAACCCTTCCTTCACCTCTGACAAGACATCTTGTGAATGTGGGGAATGCCAGGCCTCCACCGTGGTTCGGATTCCACGTTAAACTGTAGGTCCTTCATTTCATCTCACAATCACCCTTCCATTACACATTAGCTTAAGTGCGTATAACCCGAACGGGTAGTAAGACGCGGTGCTAATAATAATAATAATAATAATAATACTATCTTACTCTGTATTATTACTGTAGTAATTTTACTCAACGAGGTACTCCACACCGCTCTCGAAATAAACATAACGTATATATTGTGCTGTAATAATGTTAAGGCCACACTTTGAAAGCCTTTGAAAAGTTTATCTTACTTTGGACAAACGTGATCTACACACATCGCTAAAACCTATATTATAAAGTTGTGATTGCATTTACAAAATTCCGGGGTTATAATCTCAGCTGGGTGTACTCATGATGTTTTCCTTAATAGGAAGGTTTTTATAGTAATAATAATAAAATGTTCTTTACTTGGGAGAAATTAAGGCCAGCGACTTTTCTCACAATGAACCTCTTAATAAAACATGTTCATACTCATACCTACGTGATATTAATATTATAATTAAAAACTAGTTTATATTATATGTACAAAAATAATAATAAAATATCAACCATATAGCTCTTCGCGTAATTGCATACATTTATAGATATATTAAAATAAAATAAATGAAAAAGCAGAATTAAATAAAAGGGAGGGAAAACAAAACTAAAATACACAATCATACCATACACATTCACAAGACATACATTTTATGCATGAATATTGTATTTAATATGAATTTTTAAATATTATAGAAATAGCAAATAATGAAAAATAAAACAACACTAACATTAATATTTTGTAAATATATAGATTAAATAATTAATTACATACCGAATCACGCCGTTCCCGTTTAGTTAGGTAAGAAACTGTGCATATAGCTATTTTAAAAAAACTCCTTACTTAATCTATCGCCACTAGCTTTCTCCACACTTCCTATCCTTGCAAACTCTCTTCGCTAACAACATCCATACATTGATTTATAAACACTCTTTCATTCTTAAAACTCTTAATGTATCGCTTTTACACACATTCGTCTACAAAATGTAGATTCGTCTTACGTGGCCTACCCCTTCCTTTTGATCCGCACACTCTACCTTCATATATTTGCTCACTCTCAAATCAACAATTGAAGATATGTTGGCAGACGTTTAGCAATCTTATGTTGTGTGTCTTGCTACTAGATAAGTATACGATTCTAAGGATATTAAAGAAATAATATCATAAACATTTTCTTGCATAAATAAACACTACAAATAAATCAATTCGGTAAAAATATCCTGTTTAATTTTTTGACACCGGTACATACTGCTGTCGATACTTTTCTACTGGTACCAAATTCCTACCCTTCCCCTCTTCTATGCACCTTGTGCCCCTCTTGCCCCAAAGCCCGGCTGGCCACGCTATCAGGACAAAACTCCCTCCTATCTATGTTGTTGTAGTTGTTGGCAATTACACTCATATCCCGTCACACCGACTGCCACCAACTTTGGGTGTGTATCTGTGCACTCCACACTTTGTGAGTGCGTGGGTATCAAACACACGCCACTCACAAACAATGTCGTGTCGGGCGTCTGCTACACCCCAACTAGACCACAGCGCTGTCGTCTCTTCAGCCGTGTTGGGTGTGGTCGGCGGAATATAGACGACCTCTCTCCTGCTTGCGCGTCCATCTAAACCGGAAGTTTTAAATGCACGTTGGTATTCTGTGTTGTAAATAGGCGTTTAGCTAACACCCTCTCCTAGGATCACAAATAAATTTAATGAAATGCTTAAAACATCTTAAATTAAAATGTCATCTTGCAGAACTCATAAATAATGTTGATTTTTTTAAAGCATCGTGTCTTCTCTTTCAGGTTACACGCTTATGTAGTAATTACGCTAATTGCTTCATGGAGGAGGAAGATTATATTTATAGAAAGTGTGTCCGCATTTGCGTAGAGGCTGAGTGGAAATAAATTTTGGAAAAACCACTCTTAGTATACCTGACTGAGATTCGAACCTTGATCTCCCCGTCACCGGCAGTCTAGTCTACTGCGAGAGTAGCACGTTAGACCATGCAGAACCTGAAGCGGTTCGTGTGGACCTACTAAAAACGCTATTGTGTTAGGGATGATAAAGGTTGAATTTAGAGGAAGTGTAGCCGTATTTTGCGTAGGAGGAGAGTGGGAAACCATTTAGTAAAAACCACCCTCAGTGGATCCGACCATGATTTTAGCCCTGATCTCCCTTTCATCAGGAGTCAAGTATAATGTAAGAGTGACGCCTTAGACAATTTTGCCACCAAGGTGGCTTTTATTTAATTACATCGTGACAAAGTCATCTCTTGAGACTTATAAAATAATATTAATTTGTGCTACGCTACATTTCAATAATAATTAAAATCAATTAAATCAAATTAAATCTGTACTGATGAACTATTTGTATGTATTATTCAACGTCCAGCAATAAGACTCCTTAGCTCAGCCGGTAACGTGTCTGTCTACTGAGCTAAGGGTTCCGATTCGATTCCCGGCATGGCCAAAAAAAGTTTACTTCGTGAAATGTGGGTTTACCCTTTCACAGTACTGAATTAACGGCCGGGGACTGGATGTTGTGCCTGTCCTAGTCTTAAGATAGATTATATGACATAAGAAGCTACAATAGGCCTAGTCCGCTGTTAGGGGAAAATATATAGCTTGAATAAAGACCTGACCCAGGATACAGGCTGGAAAAAGTAATGTTATTATTATTATTATTGTAGTAGTAGTAGTAGTAGTAGTTGTTGTTGTTGTTGTTAGCACCACGTCTTACTACCCGTTCGGGTTATACTCACTTACGCTAATGTGTAATTGTGAGATGAAATGGAGGACCTACAGTTTAACGTAGGATCCGAACCACGGTGGAGGCCTGGCATTCCACACATTCACAAGTTGTGATTAATACACGTCTGTTCAGAGGTGAAGGAAGGGTTTGGCAATCAGATAAATCTGTGCCGGGACTGAGGATTGAACCCCGGATCCCCAGCACTGAAGTCCGTCAAACACCTTACCCCTAGACCACCAGGTCACCAAAACAGTACTGGATTTAAATTCTTTGTCTGGCATGATTACAACGAACACCATTTTAATAATCATTCGTATAACCAAAAACTAATGGTTTTCCTAGATTACCCGGATATATAAAGTTTGTAAATTATAAACTAGTTAATAACTTTAAATATAATTGCATGAATGCATTTTTAACAATAATGTTCTTTATTTATATTTATCATGTAATAAAAAACTGCTCATTAACTAGAGTATATAAAAACTCAACCAATACTGCTGCCATCTTATTAAAAGGGGTCGCGAAATAAAAACAAAAGTTTAAGAACCTGTGCTCTTGCATGTCGTATCAACAGTTCCTTTTTCTATACCTTTCTTTCTTTCTTTTCTAGAGGTCATCTGTCAGATGCATTCATCGTATTCCTAGTCACTTTCACCCTTTCATGACAATCCTTTATATAGAAGTATAGATCAAATTGATAATAAAGTGTGGTGTAACCCACTTCAGTGGCCGAATAATCTAAGACGTCACTTTTGTGTTAGACTGGCCTGTTGATGACGGGGAGATTGAGGTTCAAATCCTGGTCGTGATACTGAGGGTCATTTTTCCTAAATTATTTCTCACCCTCCTTCTAAGCAAATGGGGGTATAATACCTATGAGATAGTTCCTTCCTCATCCCTACCTTATTAGAGTAACTATCGTATATGCGAACAACCTGAACCAGTGGTAAGACGCGGTGATAAAAAATAAAAATAAAGATGTGATGGATAAAAATATAGAATTAAAATTATACAGCTATACTACTATGTTTCTAGTACGTAACAAGATAAATTTAAAACTTCCATTGCTTACCTAGCATATAAACCCATCACTTTAGTAAAAATGAATATAAATGAATTAATACGAAAATGCAGGCTGGTTGAGAACACAAGTCTCCCTACCCCTTCACCTGAACCCCCTTGAACCTGTCGTAGAGTAAACATACGTCAATGTTTGTGATGCGTGCCCGTCCATTTATCAGCCCTTAAAGCCCGATGTTGTTCTTCACTCAAGACTTCTTTAACTTAGACTCGCATGAGGGTTACCTCCAAAGAGAGCTTACCTGCACACGAATGCGTGTGTTTGGATTTTCACCTCTTTTATTCTTCTTTCGCTTGGACACTTCTGTTTGATTGTCCCTTCTTCCATCTTTCACTTTATACATACTCACACACCTAACCATTATTATTGTAGGGCTCTGAAAAGAATGTTACGTGTGAAGTTCAGCCACGCTCAATTTAGCGTACAGTCACTTACAAACAGGATATGGTATACCCACGTTTGTAAGAAGATTTACACTTTGTCTACCTTGTAAGGTGGAAAGCTCACATTCCATCATTTCACTATTCATCTCTATTTTTCTTTAGTAACTATTCAAGGTAGGATGTATTATCTCGTTGGTCATTTGGTCCACTCTTAATTGGGACCATCTTGACGTTTGTCTTCCAGTTGGTCATTTCGTGTCGACCAGTTGAATGTATATCACTTTATCTTCCCTATGTAACAGCTTGTCGACCAGTTGGTCTAGGTCATGTAAGCCAGTTAACCCATCTAGCCTGCCAAATATTTGTTTACATTTTGTCGACCACCTGGATCTGTATAACATGGTTCCGGTGTCGACCACTTTGTTCTCACGTGTCAATCAGTTTGTTGTCGATCAGGTTTGCTGAACCTGAATTATGCAAGGTGAACTTGCTACCTTAAAGGCCGAAGTCAGGAGAGGTTTTGGGGGTTTAAACTCCCCCACCCCCGAAATATTATGAACAAAATATATATCCCTTTTTTATGGCTCAAACAATATCAAAATCCAGGATCAAAGCTAGTAATGTAAACCATTATTGACTAAAATCTAATTTTCTTAAGAAAAGTTAGGTATGTAGAAAATACAAACTTAACACATTTTTTGAAGAAAAATTTATAATATATTACTGTATAACTACTTACTCTATGACATTATGAACTTGATAGTTCATTGTCGCACTTACAAACGTCCACTATCCATCCCTATCTTGAGCAAGTTATATCCATTCCACCTCATTACATCCTATCTTTATCCTGATATAGTTCTATCCAGTGCACCTCATTATTATCCCCATCTTGAACTAGTTCTATCCAGTCCACATCATTACACCCTATCCCGGTCTTGAGCTAGTCCTATCAAATCCACCTCATCACACCCTATTCCTATATAGAGCTAGTTCTATCCAGTCCATCTCGTTACACCCTATCCTTATCATGAGCTTGTTCTATCTAGTTCATCTCATTTCAGCCTACCCCTATCATGAGCTTGTTATATCCAGTCCATCTCATTACACCCTACCCCTGTCTTGAGCTAGTTCTATCCAGTCCACCTCATTAAACCCTATGTCTCGCGGGTACATTCTAATGTTATCCTCCCATCTGCATTTAGGTCTTCGCAATGGCCTCTTTTCATGAGGTTTTACAGTCATTGGATACTGATGATATCTCTCAAATTGATAGTGGCATAGCCTGAATTATGAAAACGTGATAGAAGATCTAGTAGTTTTAATAGATAACAGATAAGCCTTTGCCTATTAAATTGAACTATACACACACTTTGCTGGTGTAATTCTAAAGTTCGGTGTCCGTGAAAAACTACTGAACAAAAAAGTTAAGTGCCAAATGTAGTTACTACGCACTCATGACGTTGGGGATCCTACTAATCTCAGTCATGGTCATTGCGTAGCCCTATACGAATAGTACAACACTCTGTTGTCAAGTAGGTGCTTGTAGAGTTCGAAAACGTCTCCATCGTCCAAATATTCCTCGATATTTAAAAAAGTAAGGACATGCAAGACATGGCTAAATATTGTAGACAAATGTGTGAAAAAGAGAAACACGTGTCTTGAGAATAAAAGAGCATGTATGATTTGGTGTATGGATGATGTTGAAGCTAAGGAAGGATACAAGGATAGGGAGGTGTAGAGAAAGTTAGTAAGGATGAATTAAGTACGGAGTTGTTATTTAATGAGCTATATACACAGTTTCTATCTTACCCGGTATGGAAACCGCGTTATTAGGTATATATGTATTGGTTATTTCATAATATGGTTCCGACCAAAATGCAAGAAGGTATAGGTCGACATGTCCCTATAGTATTAAAAACCTTGCATTCTAAATTTTATAAATTGTAAACAAAAATCATGAAAACGTTAATTTAGCTTATTTCAAATGCCAAAGTTGTGAGATTTAAAAAAAAATATAGTTAATAAAACCTAGATCTAGCCTTCCTCAAACATTTTTTTTTTTTGTTTTATTTGGATTACAACCCGCATCGGTCGTCGCTGGGTTGACGCGTCGCTCTCATATTGGACTTGATTGTTTGTGATTGGGGTTCAAATCCGGGTTGGGTGTACTGAGTCTGTTTGTTTTTTTCTAATTGGTTCCGTACCCTTCTCACACCCAAACGTGGATATATTAAATTTAAATTCTACATTATACACTATACATCTCTAACCCATTAGTTTAAATATGCAGATAACCCAAACGGATACCAAGACGCAGTGTACAAAAATAAACATTTTATTTTAAGCCTACAACTATGAAAATTAGTACAAAAGTGAAAATGACCTTATTTTATAAAACTTTTCACGCGAAATGTTGCAACACTGAGATCAAAGTAAATTGCGAAAAACCTATATTATGACTTCCTTAAATATATAGTCATTTTTTCTAAGAAAGTCACAACAGAACACTCAAAGATGTTTGAAGATTTTTTTTTTAGTGCAGTGGCACCCAAACTTTTCCATATCGATGCCCCTCTTCCCACCCCGCCCCCACCCCCCAGAATTAAATAATAATTCACCATGGCCCTCCTACTTTCCCCCACCATAAAAAGTAAAATTAAAAAACACGTACACATTTCGAGTACGCTACGAAACCCTTTTCATACTAAGAAAAGAAAAAATATGTTATGCCGGACGGAAATGGAAAATAACAGATCTTTAATCAAATTTTTAATAGCGAATATTTTTAATATGGTATGAAAATACAAATGAAAAATAACTTTAAAATCTATATTTGTTCCAATGGAACTCCACAGGACTCTTCGTGGACCCCAGGTTGGGAACATTTATTTTAGTGGTTTTAAAGTTTCTTAGCTGATATTACTATGATAAATACGTCAGCGCACAGTGAGGATATTTACCTTCAAGTAGGCGATGCCCTTGACCATCAAGGAAAACAATACATAGTTAAATAGTTCATCTAGTTGTGATAAGAATATTTTTAAACATATATTTTACCTTCATTTCTATGCGTTCTAGAACACTTTTTTTCATAATGAATGTAATTTTAAAATGGTATAATTCAATGTTAATAAATAATAAAGAAATAATAACCATTACTATGTACCGTTGCCCAGAGGACGCCTCAATATACTAATAGTACACGGATCCTTTCCTTGGAGGGGTTTACACAGTTCGTCCCAAATAAGGATATTAGTAAAACTAGACAACACGACTTGTCCTGAGGTTTAAAATGTTTTCCTTTTCCGTAAACATGGCTCGCGCCATTCTTTTCATATCACTTCAGTAGAATCGATCATGTGCGAACACGTATGAAGTAGTTAAACCAAACTGGCAAAATCGTTCTTATTTTGAAGAATTTTAAATTGAATAAACATCTAGATTTAGCGAGTGGTAAAAGTAAGTGTTGATACGTGAGTAGAAAGTGTGGAACATATTAAACCCAATGGGTCCTGCTTTGGTTTGTTTTTTTTACCTGATCTTGACTTATTGATTGTAACTAGGTTTCTAAGGTGTTCACATTTGTTATGTTGTAGGCGAGTTTGATGTTACGGTCGAGTAATAATCGTGTTATTTCCATGGTTAAAAAACATGGGGACGAGATTGGCTATGATCCCCAACGTGCCTGAAAGATTTCCTTGAACGGGATTAAATTAGGGACTAGTCATGTCATCACCTCCATAGAGGCTCTATTCAGGTCCCGATAGGGTGAGAGTGTAATGATAGTGACCATGACGGGGTGAAACCAACAAGGATCATACCCTAACTTAAGCCTAATTAACCGAACCCTGCTGACCATGGGAACTATTCCTATTTCGAGAAATATTCCCCGGTACCAGACGGGAATTGAGCCTAAGGACCTCTAGGTAAGCATCTAGGGACTCTGGCCACTATACCACAAAGCTATTCATAATTATTCAAACAGAATGTTATTCTTGACCATTCTAACCGCCTACCAGTGGCGTGACGACAATATTCTTAATTCGTTCATCTGTGATTGTTTACAAGTGCTTAGATCAGTTTTTCTCAAAGTTTTGGTAATGTAAGACCCCCCAGATGGAAGTTATTTGTACTGGGGGGACCCCTAAAATCCCGAGAATGGATGGTAGAGGGGTTGAAAGCTACTCAGAAAAACATTATTCTTAGGCAAATCCAATTTACGGCTATTAATACAAGACACAAATTAATTTGTAATACTAGGGGGAAAAAATCATATACTCTAACTATCTCGAATTAGTAAGTAATAGTTTTTTTATTATTTTGAAAATTTAAACTTGATAATTTATATGGTATGGATAGCTAAACTAATTACAGTTTTAATTGTACAATTGGCAGCAAAATGTCAGCAAACAAGTCAAAGGTGGCTGCGTTAAGATCGCGATCAATTGATCACATGTAGCTGACAATTTCCGCACGTCCATCACAGACGCTGCCTTAAAAGAGGTGTGGAGAATGGCCCTGAGCATGGGACGTTTCCTGGATAGCTCAGTGGCTAGATCATTGGTGTACTAAGACAAAGGTACCGGGTTCTACTCCTATTTCAAGGAGTCATTTTTCAATATAAAGCATACTCATAATCTGATATATTATTTCTGTTGTCAACATCCTTTTTCTCAACTGATACAAAGCCTACAACGATAAATAACGTATCAGTGGATAGGATTTTTTTACCTAGCATACTCAGTTTACAGTAAAACACTTTTTTTTAAACTTAAGTTAAAATAAAAGAATAAAAATAAAATGTTATCAATTACCGAAAATAAACTCCCTTTGCTATTTTGTGTATACACTTTATTGAGTATTTAGTTTCTAAAACCCAGCGAAGACTTTTTTTTTTTTGCAGGGGGTCGGGGGTAGGGGATAAATGTGTGAAAGTTTCGTAAGGGCTTACTGGTATTTATTAAATAATTAATTGTTCAGATTTGTTGTGGGTACAACTTTCTTTTTCTATATGACTTGTGTCTACCGAGATAATAGAGTATGGTATAGATATATCATATTTAATCTTTTGTATTTCAAATGTTTGTATTATATGTGACCAACATTCTTTAATTCATTACTATGACGGAACATCCTAGAATCCTGAGGACCACACTTTGGGAAACACTGGTCTAGATGATATCAGAACACAGTGTACAGTGTACAGTGTACACCCTCCTGACAAGTGACTGTGATGCCGTGTTAGTTGCGTCAACACGGGGCCGGTCGGGCAGCTAATGCGTGAGCACGTCCAGTGGCGTACCACGGGATTCTGAAGGAGGAAGCTCGGACAAAGCTTTGGGGTGAGGTGAGTTTATCTCAAAATATAATAAGGGGGAGGGGAGGTATAAAGAGCTAGTGAATACAGCTCATAAATGATATTCTATAAATCAGGCAAATTTGGTCATATTATTTTAGTATTTTTATGACGACCTGTGAAAGTAGTACCTCCAAGTACTATACATATCTTGTATTTGATTTTAATAATATATGTGCTGCATTAAAAATAAAGTATAAAAATATGCAACATATAATCGCAAAAATTTGTGATTATTTTTTTTAAATGCAACTGTGCCTGCATTTATATACAAGCAAATTTTCTCCAAAAAAACTAAAACAAATTCAACTCACTGATCATGTTTAGTTGCAGGATGCTATGGTCTGTGTTTGTAAAATACAGAATATAGATAAAGAGAGATAAAAAAAGCTTTTCGTGTTATTTCTTTCGAACCAGTTTTTAATAAATTACAAAAAGAATCCAATAAAAATTGTTGTTGGTGACCTGGTGGTCTAGGGGTAAGGTGTCAGACTTCTGTGCTGGGGGCCGGGGTTCAATCCTCGGTCCCGGCAAAGATTTATCTGATTACCAAACCCTTCCTTCACCTCTGACAAGACATCTTGTGAATGTGGGGAATGCCAGGCCTCCACCGTGGTTCGGATTCCACGTTAAACTGTGGGTCCTTCATTTCATCTCACTATCACCCTACCATTACACATTAGCGTAAGTGCGTATAACCCGAATGGGTAGTAAGACGCGGTGCTAATAATGAAAATAATGAAAAATTGTTAAATTACATCTTCGAGTTGCATATTTTTGTGCTAAGGAGCTACTAATTTTTAGATGTCAGCCCTCTGCGAGTTAAATCTCGCACATTGCTCACGGCAGACTGATAAACTAGCTCTTCATTTTATTAAAATAGATAAATGTTTATAGCAACACATATATGGCCAAAACAAATGTTTCTCAATCTTTTTTTCATCACTATTACAGCTTTTCATATATCTCTTCTATTTCGCGGCCCCCCTGGTATAATCGTCCTCATGTCCAGGCGGTGCAAGTTAAGGAAACCCCTATTAGGGGACATACTTAAATTAAAAATACTCTTTTGTGGTTAAACATGTGTTGTAAAAAAACACTTAATTAATGATATTAACTAAAATAAGAATATATTTTGGGGTTATATTGGAAGGCTCAATTATAAATTTCCCCATGTTTTCATGGTACCCCAAGGGGAACATCATGGGACACTAGGGTGCTTTGGAACCTCCTTTGAGAACCATTGTTATATATTTGTAAAAAAATGGGTGTGTGTACTTATGCACGCGCGTGAGAAGTTCTTTGGCATCATTAAAAAATAGTTTTTAATTGCATGCAAATAATTAATTACAATAAAATGAAAATAACCAATAATAAATATTTAACAATAATAATTTAATAATATTTAGTATTAATTATGTTAAATAATAATATTTTAATTTATATCAATAAATAATACATACGGATAGTTAACCTCAATTATATTGGAGCACTTGAAAAAGTCTATAAGCACAATTTTTTTCACTAATATTTACGAATAGTAAATAATATTAATCAAAATATTCAATTTAAATCACTACTGAATATAATTTATTAGCACATATATAATTCGCACTTGTATGAAACTAAAACACGTGTTGTGAATGTAGAAACTAGAAACATGTGGATAAATATTATATATATGAAAACAGTGATCAGAGGCGACGAGCGTACCATAGAGAAAGGAATAACATAGTATACATTTCTCTATGAGCGTACCAACATGCGCGACTAACAGAGGTGCTATTTCTATTTTGTTGGTAGCTTTTTTTTTCGAGACTTAATGAGCGGTTTAGCTTCAACCTGTTACTTTTGTGTTACAGTGATGCGCGCGCATCTTAAAATTTCACTCTCATCATTTTTTCATAACGCGCCTAAAGAAGTATAACTACAAAAAATAGTTATATATACTGGGCTATATCACTCGCAGCCCAGTTCGTGGAAAGATTAGCCAGTACTAATGTACAGTTTTCTAGAGGACGCCTGAACGTACTGATCGAACATTCTTTCCGTGGAGATTCTTGCCATATCCCGATGAGATGAGGTGATGGTGATGGTGATGGCGAGTATGAGGGTGTGAAACCTGTATAAACCGGCTCACTCGAACTGAGCAACTTGTATTTCGCCACACTCGAATTGAGCCACCTTTTGTTTTTTCGTTATTGCATTTCTTTTCTTTTTTATGCAATTTGTAATGTATATTTTTCCATGTTCTTAGTTATAACTTACAAGCATAAGTACAAATATTTAAAATTAAAACATAACTTAAAACTAATATAGACAACTAAACACTTTTAACTCAAATGAGGAACCTAAAATAACAAAACTTTCCATAAATGTAAATTGTCGGCGGCAGGTGTTGCTGATACACTGTGACTCGAACCAAACTAATTCACCACTGCTTTATGCGATACACACTTAACCAAATGAAATCTGCTGATCTCACCATTTTGAAATGGATTTATTTTATTCTAAATAAACTCTTACTTTTTTCTTGGTCTTCTTGTCCGTTTTGAAAGAAGCGCCACTTGAGACGCTATTTAGCCTTAAGTAAGTGTCCGTATGTCTCCTTTTAAAGTTTTGTACAAACATGAATATATTATGGTTCGAGGAATCACCTGGCGTGTTAAATTTTGAGTGGAAACTCTCACACGCGTTCGTGGTTCTCCACAAGTCCACAGATTTTTCCATCCAGATGGAAGGGGGGAATGGATGTTACTCATCTTCATCTATATAATTATCCGTGATAGTCCGTGAATATCGTTAGTCTTTGTCAGACGGTTGCACGCTCATGAGGTCAGAAAAGGCTTCACCAATGTCTTCAGGGTCAAGATAAGTCAAATAATATATTTTATACTAGGTCAGATAATTGATTGATTAATATTATAATAATTGCCATCTTGCTTTCAATTTTCTTAAGAGACAAACAGACGGACTTTTTGAAAGTTGTTCATAATTAGCATCTTAGCCAGAGCTGAGTCAAGAAAAAAACATAAATGATATAAAGTTACCGGTTCAAAATGTACTAACTAGGCCTGGATAAGATGAAAACGACAAACAAAACTTTACTTCCAGAAATGCTGCACGTGGATCGCTCGCTCAAAATCTACCACAATTGCTTTTGGTTCGAAACTCACATGTCTCTTCTTACATTCTTCTTTGATCATATTAAATATTTAACATTATGAATGTTTCTTCTTGTCTCGTAGCAGACAGAAGACAAGTGGAATATACAACCCATCAGAATATCCATGAATGGTAAATAATTGTAAGAAATACTTCGGTGCGCACTCGAAAGTACCATCCATTAAAATTATATCTCAATTGCACAAGAATTTTAGATTTGAACTGCAAGAAAATATCACTCTCATTTCTGATTAAAAACTCCTCGTCTTTCGTTGTTTTCATTGGCATTGTATTAAGTGTTTCATGGACCTCGTGTGCAGAGTTTGGAAGCTTAGGTAAACTTTGTAATCTTGCATGTGTGATATTATTTCTAATACATACAATGTCCATAATTATTGACGATTTAACAACATGAGGCTACTGCTCAATTTCTTTATGAATTAGCTTTGCTGGTCTTTCGTCTAGGTCTCCTTTGACTTTCCTTTTTATCATGTTGGAGAGAGATTTGCGACAAAGAGCTTCGTCAGTCATAGATTCCTTCTACCCAAGAAAATGTTGTGATGTTCCCTATCGTGAAAAGTTTAACATTTCAATTATTTTTGGTACATCTCCAACACCATTCTTCAGTAGTTTTCATAAACCGATATGACTTATATTGAAAGTTTTTGTGAGTAAGAATTTGTTTACCTCTTTCATTGAACATAGTCCAGATTACACCACTTTCTTTCATCACAAAAATTATCATACTACAATATAAACAAAAATAATAGCACTAGTGATACTGCACAAACTAATAGAGAATGAAATAGACTAATTTAAAATCACAAAATAAAATATCACTGATAGGTACATTCAAAATAAGCACAAGTAACAAATGAGCTCTAAGTTTGTCAGATAGGGCACGTAGGAGTTGTTCAGTTCGAGTAAGCCAAACGTCTGCGTTCCAGAGTGTGAGTTGCTTAATTCGAGTGTGAGGATTACGAAAACCCTCACGACCCTGACCCTTTTTTCGCGGCCGAAAATGTTGCTCAGTTTGAGTGCAACCGAAGAAACACTTAAACCTAATTATTTTAACCAAACCCTGGTGACTGTTGAGGTAATTCCCCTTTCGGGAAAAATACCCAAGGTATCAGCCGGGAATTGATCCGGAACCTCGTAGACAGATTTTCTGATCACTAAACCACAAGGCCGGTTAGTTTGATAAAACTAAATGTATTAAATGCCTAATTTAACTGCGATTTTTCTTAAATATATTATATTAATCAAAACAAGATAATTATTTCAATCCAAACAAGTTGATTGTATTTTATTCATGACGTCATACTTACACAATGGCGAATTTCAATAAATAGTCCGTTCATGGTAATCTTAACCTTTTATTACATTTTAAAAGTTATAATTTTTTTTAAATGTATATTTATAGGTCTTGTGAGTGTATTTTGTAACTTTGTCAAGGAATATCAATTTATACCAATTATCTACGTTCCAAAACATATTTAGAAATGTATTGAATACAAAAAGGTTTTAACCTAATTTGCTAATGTCCGTAATAGTATAAGTTACCGTGAACTGACTATACTTGCATATAAAGGTAATTCTTGTAAGACTTTGTAGGGCTGGATTTTTTTTTATCAAAACCCCAATCAAGCAAAGCATAACCAGGACTAAGGTTATAGGGCCCTCTATGAGTAATTAATCTGTGGATACAAGTATGGCCAAAATTTCATTATAGCTTATAGTAAATTGAAAAACTTATTTTACACAGGTACATCTCATCCAAACAAATTTATAATTAAGGTTTAAACTTCTACTGTATTCTCTAAACAAATGTAAATTAAAACACTCTATAAAAAAGATGTAAATAAAAAGGAAGTAAATACTGACAAAGTGCCATAATGTACGTAATTAAATGACTATTTCCTTGCGTAATTGTGTATCTGAAAGCTATCTGGAGTTGTCTGAATGTATTTATGCTAACTGCAGTTGCAGAAGACAACACAGGTTACAGCTCGCAGTTATATCTAATGACGGGTTTAAGACTGTGATCTCAGTGACGGAGTTTGGAGGGAGTTCCTTGGTGGGTATGAGTAGGAGGGGAGGGGAACGAACTAACTCCCATCTCATTAACATAAAGTCGTAGTCAAATCTAGGCATAGAGATATTGAGAGGTTGCAAATAAATATAGCTAAAAATGTATTTCCTTCTTAAAATGCCGGATTTTTCTCTCAGTTACGTAAATTATCCAACGAAAGGAAAAAAAGATGAAAGGGGTGAATATAGTAAAATGCATAAAACATCGTCTGTAAATAGTATTATAACCATCTTTTGACCAAATTAAAATGAACAAGTGGACGAGATTAATCTCCAGATTCTCATGTGAAATCACGAGTCGTGTTGACCGGAAGTCTCTGTCGGGCATCACTTGTAACACCACGTGTCATTCTTACCGGAAGTCCTTGTCCGGGTACACTCAGTACGTCTGGTAGTACTGGAACGTACTGCACCTCCACGACATTACTGGCCTATTTCTTTTGTGGTATCCTAATAATGAGTCATTTTATACTAAATACCATATTAATTTATATGGATTTGTTTATATAACCTTTACCTATATTATCACATTATAATATTAAAGCTAAGCCTAAGCCCAGATTTAAAGGGGGTGAGGACTGGTTACAGGGGCTAACACCTAAAGGCATCTACAAAGGGTTAAACTTAAAAAAAATTGACTCTATATTATATTGTAGTCTTAGTTAGACCTTGGAAAAATTATAATACAATAAACCAATTTGTATTTATTTCTGATAAAATATTACTTACTAATCGTACGTACGGCAAACAAATATTTCAGAGCGTGATTTTCGAAATACAAACAACACCCCTAAATTGCAACGAATATAGTTGCTACAAATGGTACTATTAATATAATTTATTGGGATAGTAATATTTTCTTATTTAAATAATATATTTAACATTGAGCTTTTAACAGTAAGTTTTGTAAAGAAAACATGATGTCAACATTTTTAAAAGAATATATTTGATGTTGGGCCTCCAATTTTGTTTACAGCCCCGGGGCCTCTATAGCTACAAACCGGGCCCTGGTTAAGCCTGCTCCTCACGGGTGGGGGGCACCTCTCCCACCTCCACCCCTATGGACTATCCAAAACATACTGTCCTTTCCGACTCGAGTCGTGGTGGGTGATCTCGGAATCTCTACAGCCCTCAGGGAGATTTCAACTAACCATAAGCTATCTCATCACAGCCTCTCTTCAAAAGTATCTAGAAAATATTGTTCAGAAACTGTCTCTGTTTTCTCCTGCGTTCATTAAAATAAACATTGTTCAATACGCACAGAGTGGACTGGAAAGAAATCCTTAAAACCATATACTTAAAATTAGCTTTGGTTATTTAACAGGACTATAAACAATTATTCGCCCCCCTGATCCACAATTACTAGCCTTGTTTGAAGGCAAAACATCAAAATATTCTACATGGGAGACGGAGCTCTATAAATTTTAATAGTTTGGTAATATATATATATGAATTACGTTTCACATTGAAACATTCTCGACGCTAATATATCAATACATTCAGATCAGGTGGAATCTGATAAACCAATGCTTGAAACAGTGTTCTTTTTTATTTCTTCTGCATCTTGCTTGGTTCTAATAGGTTGCCTATGGTATGAGGCTATAGTGTGGCTAGTAAAGACTGCTACTATTTAACTATTTAAGGTAAAGGAGGTGTATACACACACACACACCCATATATAACTATAGCTTGATGCAATGTTTTTGATACACGTTGTATATATATACAACGTGTATCAAAAACATTGCATCAAGCTTGGATGAAAATAGAATAATTCACATCAGCAACCTAGGGTACATCTTGAATATTAAGGGTGGTGTACACCCTTAAACTTAAAACTACTATTGTGTGAAATATTATGAAAACTGATTAAGGTATTACAACGAATCTTTGTATACTACTTATTGAAACCTTGATCATTAATAAACTAAATGTGCTGTTGACGTTACCCAACCCCATCATATAAAAAAAAGGGGGTTGTAACAATTTTTTCTGCAATAAAATATGATAGAGTAAATATTACTAACTTCGACTTAAGATTACAAAACATGAAGTAAAAATTAACAAAAAAAGGTGCCTTGGAGAAACTGTTTGGTCCAGTCCCCTAAATTAAATTCCTCGATGGCCTCTGAATTTTAATATCTTCAAAATTAATCCTGTTGTAAGTACGAAAAGGTCTTTTTTTTGTCTCTAAAGCAATTTATTTTTTGCACTGCGTCTTACTACCCGTTGGGTTACACGCTTAAGTACTAATTACTTTAATGGGATAGAGATTGGGAAGATTGAATTAAGAGAAAGTGATCCCACATTTTCGTGGAGGGAGAGGGGAAAATATTTTTTTGAAAAATCACACCCAGCTCACCAGACTGAGAATCGAACTTAGATCTCCCCGTCCCTGGCAGTCTAGCTCTGCACGAAATACTCCGTTAGCTAACTACTCCACAAAGGCGGGGGTTAGAAATTTCCCCTCTTCTTTCAAAACCAATGTTATACAAATAGGTTTTATCTAATAAAGGAAACACTGTTTATGCAAATTATTCATAAGCTAAACAGAATCAAGCCTAATCTGTAACAAAAACTTTTGACATATATCATGCAAATATATCACGGGGAACATAATCAATAACTCGGGTTTGGAGGTAATAGTAGTAATAAAGTGAAAGACAATTAGTGTCAAGTCAAGGGTTTTACCTGAACAGGATATAAATGGTTTGAGGGGAGTTGAAGTAGCTGCACTTACAAAAAAAGATGGAAAGATAGATAAATACAGGAGTTGGGAGGAGAGGGAGAGGGAGAGGTGGTTCGGATAACAGACCCATCTAGTGAGAAACGACTGAACTTTTTCAACAGCTTAGGCATGATTTAATTTTAAAATATCAGATTTTGTTTAAATAACTGTATAATAAATATCCATCGTGTATGATAGAACAGTATATCATTCTCTATAACAATATGATAATTTCAAGGCTATATTATTGTATTTGATATTTGATTTAATTTTAATTTAATCAAAATTATGTGTTATTGTAACTAAGTAAATATTAACTCGTAACATTTTTTTATAAATATAGTTCATTTTAAATTTACAAGTTATATAGAATGAAAAAAATACAGCATGTTGTTATTATGTATAGTTTTTGAGAAAACAGCTAAACAGCTTTATCGTTCTTATATAGTAGGTGTCCATCCGAATATTAAGGGACACTCTTACTCTTCTCAAATAACAATATATGTTTCGTTATTGAATTGATAACATAATCAAATTGTTAGACCCAAGTTAATATTTATACAAAAAGTCTTTATAGGCAAATATACTGTTTAATTTTGGCGCTGTGCACGTTTGAGAGTATTGAGGAAAATGATATTTTACCCAGTACTTTAAAATTAATTTATATTTATTTATTTAAAGGCGTCAGTAGTAAATAATACATAATGTATAATTGGTATATTCTCGTTTAATTTAAAATATAATTCTTACTAATAGGCTAACATCTTAAGTCAAGAAACCTTAATTGAATTGATATGATCTCTATCAATTAGCAGGGCATACCCGCACTCGACCCTTCGGCTGAATAGTGCTCCTTGCAACATCTGTGTTAAATCCCATGTACCATGGTACCTAGGTTATAGTCCAGAGAGAAAGGTACTTACCCAATGATTGCCACACCGAATTTCTATGAGCAAAATCGAATACCAATTTTGCCGGAAAATGTATTTTCACATACTTTTCAACGTTCTTTTACATGACACAATCAATATGAGACCAACGGCTATACAAGTCACAATTCGCACAATACCAAATAGATATTAAATAAAACATTATTAATTTGGCTGTTTTCTTACACTGGTTTCCACATTACCCTTGAGGTACAGTGTTCAATGCGCTCTACCTTATTTTACATGGCGAGATCCCCTGTAGGCCTATAACCATGATTTTATAACGTATTGACTTTGTGATAGATAGCACTGTTTCGTAAATAAACCCTTCTAGTTATTAATTGGAGAAAGATAGTATTTCAGCCAACAGAATGTTAGAATTAGATGTGTCTAGGGTAGTACTTAGATCCCCTATATCGAAATTGGAGGTGTGACATTCAGTATCGAATGAGTGTGTGAAGCACAGAACTACTTATATCTAGGGGTATGTGGCTTCAGCCTGCAATATCGAGCCATAAGTTGTGTCCTTACAGTCTCGCATACAGTGTGTGAAGCACAGAACTACTTATATCTAGGATGATCTTGCTTCAGCCTGCAATATCGAACCATAAGTTGTGTTCTTAGAGTCTCGCATGTAGTGTGTGGGGCACAGAACTACTTATAACTAGTATGATGTTGTTTCAGCCTGCAATATCGAACCATAAGTTGTGTTCTTACAGTCTCGCATGCAGTGTAAGAAGCACAGAACTACTTATATCTAAGATGATGTTGCTTCAGCCTGCAATATCGAGCCATAAGTTGTGTTCTTACAGTCTCGCATGCAGTGTAAGAAGCACAGAACTACTTATATCTAAGATGATGTTGCTTCAGCCTGCAATATCGAGCCATAAGTTGTGTTCTTACAGTCTCGCATGCAGAGTGTGAAGCACAAAACTACTTATATCTAGGGGTATGTGGCTTCAGCCTGCAATATCGAGCCATAAGTTGTGTCCTTACAGTCTCGCATGCAGTGTGTGAAGTACAGAACTACTTATATCTAGGATGATCTTGCTTCAACCTGCAATATCGAACCATAAGTTGTGTTCTTACAGTCTCGCATGCAGTGTGTGAAGCACAGAACTACTTATATCTAGGATGATGTTGCTTCAGCCTGCAATATCGAGCCATAAGTTGTGTTCTTACAGTCTCGCATGCAGTGTGTGAAGCACAGAACTACTTATATCTAGGATGATGTTGCTTCAGCCTGCAATATCGAGCCATAAGTTGTGTTCTTACAGTCTCGCATGCAGTGTGTGAAGCACAGAACTACTTATATCTAGGATGATGTTGCTTCAGCCTGCAATATCGAGCCATAAGTTGTGTTCTTACAGTCTCGCATGCAGTGTGTGAAGCACAGAACTACTTATATCTAGGATGATGTTGCTTCAGCCTGCAATATCGAGCCATAAGTTGTGTTCTTACAGTCTCGCATGCAGTGTGTGAAGCACAGAACTACTTATATCTAGGATGATGTTGCTTCAGCCTGCAATATCGAGCCATAAGTTGTGTTCTTACAGTCTCGCATGCAGTGTGTGAAGCACAGAACTACTTATATCTAGGATGATGTTGCTTCAGCCTGCAATATCGAGCCATAAGTTGTGTTCTTACAGTCTCGCATGCAGTGTGTGAAGCACAGAACTACTTATATCTAGGATGATGTTGCTTCAGCCTGCAATATCGAGCCATAAGTTGTGTTCTTACAGTCTCGCATGCAGTGTGTGAAGCACAGAACTACTTATATCTAGGATGATGTTGCTTCAGCCTGCAATATCGAGCCATAAGTTGTGTTCTTACAGTCTCGCATGCAGTGTGTGAAGCACAGAACTACTTATATCTAGGATGATGTTGCTTCAGCCTGCAATATCGAGCCATAAGTTGTGTTCTTACAGTCTCGCATGCAGTGTGTGAAGCACAGAACTACTTATATCTAGGATGATGTTGCTTCAGCCTGCAATATCGAGCCATAAGTTGTGTTCTTACAGTCTCGCATGCAGTGTGTGAAGCACAGAACTACTTATATCTAGGATGATGTTGCTTCAGCCTGCAATATCGAGCCATAAGTTGTGTTCTTACAGTCTCGCATGCAGTGTGTGAAGCACAGAACTACTTATATCTAGGATGATGTTGCTTCAGCCTGCAATATCGAGCCATAAGTTGTGTTCTTACAGTCTCGCATGCAGTGTGTGAAGCACAGAACTACTTATATCTAGGATGATGTTGCTTCAGCCTGCAATATCGAGCCATAAGTTGTGTTCTTACAGTCTCGCATGCAGTGTGTGAAGCACAGAACTACTTATATCTAGGATGATGTTGCTTCATCCTGCAATATCGAGCCATAAGTTGTGTTCTTACAGTATCGCATGCAGTGTGTGAAGAACAGAACTACTTATAACTAGTATGATGTTGCTTCAGCCTGCAATATCGAACCATAAGTTGTGTTCTTACAGTCTCGCATGCAGTGTGAAGCACAGAACTACTTATATCTAAGATGATGTTTCTTCAGCCTGCAATATCGAGCCATAAGTTGTGTTCTTAGAGTCTCGCATGCAGTGTGTGGGGCACAGAACTACTTATAACTGGGATGATGTGGCTTCAGCCTGCAATATCGAACCATAAGTTGTGTTCTTACAGTCTCGAATGCAGTGTGTGAAGCACAGAACTACTTATATCTAGGATGATGTTGCTTCAACCTGCAATATCGAGCCATAATCTGTGTTCTTACAGTCTCGCATGCAGTGTGAAGCACAGAACTTCTTATATCTAGGATTATGTTGCTTCAGTCTGCAATATCGAGCCATTAGTTGTATCCTTACAGTCTCAAATGCAGTGTGTGAAGCACAGAATTACTTATATCTAGGATTATGTTGCTTCAGCCTGCAATATCGAGCCATAAATTGTGTTCTTACAGTCTCGCATGCAGTGTGTGAAGCACTGAATTACTTATATCTAGGATGGTGTTGCTTCAGCCTCAATATCGAACCATAAGTTGTGTTCTTACAGTCTCGCGAGAAGAGTGTGAAGCACAGAACTACTTATATCTAGGATGATGTTGCTTCAGCCTGCAATATCGAGCCATAAGTTGTGTTCTTACAGTCTCGCATGCAGTGTGTGAGGCACAGAACTTTTTGTACGTATGATTATGGGGCTCTACAATCCACTTTCATGAGTTATATAGTTGACCAAAGAAAAATAATTTATTTACGAAACGTGCTATTTCATAAATTCAATTGCTATAGTATTTTATTTATCGGGCGTTAATTGAGACATTGTTCATAATTCGAACTTGTAAAGTTAATAATGTTTTAATTATTTACATATTTTTTTTCTGGGGAAGCATTATATTGATCAATAACGGTGATACACAAAACAACACAGATTTTTCCTTCATTGGGAACAATTTCGAATACCTCATTTTGGTGATACACAAACATCACATAGTATTTTTATTCAGGAACCGTCTTGTTGAGCTCATTTCAACGATACACAAAACAGCTCAGAATCTTTCGTCGTCGGGAACCATCTTTATGACTTCACTTTGTCGATGCACAAAACTACACAGACTCTTCCATTGTCAGGGACTACTTTCATTACTTCAATTGGTCACATACAAAACAACATAGTCACTCCCATCGTCAGTAACCATCTTAATGACTTTAGTTTATGGATACACAAAACAACACATAATCTTCCGTTGTCAGTAACCATATTTATGACTTCAGTTTGTTGATACACAAAACAAGTCAAACACTTTCGTCGTAAGTAACTATCTTCATGACTTCAGTTTGTCGAAACACTAAACAAGAGAGACTATTTCGTCGTCAGGAACCATCTTTATGACTTTAGTTTGTCGATACACAAAACAACACACTCTCTTCCGTCGTCAGTATCCATCTTTATAACTTCAGTTTGTCGATACACAAAACAACACAGTCTCTTCCGTCGTCAGTAACCATCTTTATAACTTCGGTTTGTCAATACACAAGACAACACAGACTCCTTCGTCATCAGGAACTATCTTTATGAATTCAGTTTGTCAATACACAAATTAACACAGACTATTCCATTGTCAGGAACTACCTTGATTACTTCAATTGGTGACATACAAAACAACATAGTCTCTTTCATCGTCAGTAACCATCTTTATGACTTCACTTTGTCGACACACAAAACAACACAGACTATTCCATTGTCAGGAACTACCTTGATTACTTCAATTGGTGACATACAAAACAGCATAGTCTCTTCCATCGTCAGTAACCATCTTTATGACTTCAGTTTGTCGATACACAAAACAACACAGACTCTTTCATTGTAGGATTCAGGAACTATCTTTATGTTTTCAACACTTGATGCACAATTAAACAATACAGATCCTTTCATCTGAAATATTTTGATGAATTTTATTCCTAATTTACATAACATAACATACATAGGCTAACATTTTCTTGTGTGGCTATATACGAATTTCTTGCGGATGACACTAGTTTATTTTATTTTATGATAGTGAAAATTTTAAAAATTTACTTAATAATGTTCAATTTATTATCCTTCCTTTGCTTGATTGGATTCATATCAACCAACTTTCTATTAGTTTAAAATAAAAACAAACTTATACCATTTTCTAAACCAAGTCACAGCAAACCTATCGGAAGGAACATAATGGAAAGAGAAACATTCAAATTTGTTGACTTCATTACTTATTTATATTGAAAAATGTATAAATATATCTTATGTAAGATTCACATAAACAATATAACCAAAAAACGAGTTTCAATTGCAGAATCAATAAGTAGATATGCCTCTTTATTGACGAATACAAACTCACTATATATTACAATTTGGTACTATTTTATATAATTTACGCGAAAAATGTTTGGGGCTTTGTAACCAAATCAAGACTAATATGTTTATCTAACTTTCAAAATAAAATATCTAGATCTTAATTTCAGTTGTATACTAGGAAAGTTTCAACTGTTGAAATGTATAATGATTTGAACTTGATGCTCTTTAGATATATTAATAATTTTTCAAACTGAAATATGTATTTATAAAATAAATACAAATAACCTAAAGAGTAAATTTTCGAACCAGAGTTAGTTAATTCTAGCTACAATACAAGAAGTGAAGGATAAATTATCACACAAGTCATTTAACACAGTAAATTATGGAACAAATACTATCTCGAATAACGTGACTGAAATCTTTAATGCAATTCCTCGGGATATTTCGTTTAACAAAACTATCTTCAAAAAGCAGTATTAATCGTTTTTGAGCAAACATTGTTGTAAACTTCAAGCAAAATAAAGTAAAAAATAAACAGTCAGGAGTATTGTTATCAACTTTTTCTGCTTTATTGCGAAACTAGCCTAACAACTATAATTTTCATTTCTGATAATCACAGCTCTCTCTTTCACCAATCAGATAATTATAATAAATCTATAAATATGTGTTCACAGTGAAAGCTAGACCCAATCTTCCCTATTATTTTATGTTTGTTTTTACATTATTGTAAACTGTGTGTGTATGTATCACTATATATTTCACATTACTTGATTAATGTATTCATTTTAGGATCTAGTTTAATATCTGAAAACATGAATTAATATTATCTGGAATATCACAACCTATTACCACCATTATAGTTTCTTTCTTGATTATTATTATGATGGTTGATAATATAAATGTAAACATGTCATCACCTTCAATTGACATTTAAATTTAAATAAATTTATTTCGCGGCATGAAAACAACATAGACTGGTCTTCCGTGAGGAATTGTCTTGATGACTGTAGTACTCTAAACAACACCCAACCATTAGATAGTTATTGTAGTATCCGTACAACAGAACTAGTTCTCACAATAATTTGTATTTATTATATAGTAATTTGTTTTTATTGGCTCACCTCAAGAAATACCCACATCATTAGCCAGACTCGAAATAAACCAGATCTCTGATGACTTCGATTCTTTAGATAAAACAATTTCACTGTCTTTTGTTTACTTCCAAATGTATGTAATTTTGCATATTTTCCATTATAAACTATAAATTTCATTTAAACAATGTATTAAATAAATAAAACCAAAAACACAAAAGCAAGACATTTTCTTTATAACTTATTGCTTGTTTAGCTTTTGAGACTCTTGTTGCCAAGGATAATATAAATAATTTGTTGATATTTCAAAACGCATTGTTGCCAACGAAATAAAAATGTAGTCTTTAAGGCTATGGACATAATAGCAACCAAAGTATAGAGAATAGAAGGTAATGCCAGATGAAGAAATATATCTGATTTGTTGAACGTATGACGTAACTCAGTACAAAAGTCAGCGCATTAGATACACAAACTTATGGAAGATAAATTAAATTGTACATCAGGTCCTATTTTGGGACTTTAAATAATAATATAACCTTTAAAATCCACACTAATGTCCAAATTATTTATGTAACTAATCAACTTATTTTTTAATGTGTGTGTGAATCTGTTTTAGTATTAATCTTTTAAATAATGTGTACTGGATGACGTAAGCAAGGACTTAATCAAATTCTTACAAGTAGCGCTCGCTACCTTTTCATTCTCTTTAAATTACCATCAGCCAACAGGCCGTGACCTTCATATTGGCTGATTGATAATACAATATTCAACAAATCTTGTAGATCATGCGATACCCAAACAATTTCTCTCCAACTGTCTTGGTCCTGAGTCTACTCTATTCAATTCCAGCTACCCCCAGGTCCTCCTGTACCCATTCTCTCCACCTTTTCCAGTCCTGAGCTTGCTAGCTCTCAGCTACCCCTAATACCACCAGTTCCTGCTTTATCTAGCTCTCAGCTACCCCTAATATCACCAGTTCCTGCTTTATCTCGCTCTCAGCTACCCCTAATATCACCAGTTCCTGCTTTATATAGCTCTCATCTCAGCTACCCCTAATACCACCAGTTCCTGCTTTATATAGCTCTCAGCTACCCCTAATACCACCAGTTCCTGCTTTATATAGCTCTCAGCTACCCCTAATACCACCAGTTCCTGCTTTATATAGCTCTCAGCTACCCCTAATACCACCAGTTCCTGCTTTATATAGCTCTCAGCTACCCCTAATACCACCAGTTCCTGCTTTATATAGCTCTCAGCTACCCCTAATACCACCAGTTCCTGCTTTATATAGCTCTCAGCTACCCCTAATACCACCAGTTCCTGCTTTATATAGCTCTCAGCTACCCCTAATACCACCAGTTCCTGCTTTATATAGCTCTCAGCTACCCCTAATACCACCAGTTCCTGCTTTATATAGCTCTCAGCTACCCCTAATACCACCAGTTCCTGCTTTATATAGCTCTCAGCTACCCCTAATACCACCAGTTCCTGCTTTATATAGCTCTCAGCTACCCCTAATACCACCAGTTCCTGCTTTATATAGCTCTCAGCTACCCCTAATACCACCAGTTCCTGCTTTATATAGCTCTCAGCTACCCCTAATACCACCAGTTCCTGCTTTATATAGCTCTCAGCTACCCCTAATACCACCAGTTCCTGCTTTATATAGCTCTCAGCTACCCCTAATACCACCAGTTCCTGCTTTATCTAGCTCTCAGATACCCCTAATACCACCAGTTCCTGCTTTATCTAGCTCTCAGCTACCCCTAATATCACCAGTTCCTGCTTTATATAGCTCTCAGCTACCCCTAATACCACCAGTTAATGCTTTATCTAGCTCTCAGCTACCCCTAATATCACCAGTTCCTGCTTTATATAGCTCTCAGATACCCCTAATATCACCAGTTCCTGCTTTATCTAGCTCTCAGCTACCCCTAATACCACCAGTTCCTGCTTTATCTAGCTCTCAGCTACCCCTAATACTACCAGTTCCTGCTCTATACATTTTCCCATGTGGCTGATATTTTGTGGAACATTTCCTAACTACGTTAGCCATCCCTGCAGACCCTTTGCTACATTCCCACCAGCCCATTACAATCTACGGAATTCTAGAATCCTGGGTTCTTCTGTTGCCTGACATTCTTCTGTAAACTTCTTCATTGTTCCTCTGTCTCACACTCACTTCATTTAATGTTCCTAGAATAATTATTTTTGTGATCTTTCTTTCTAATATTTCAAGGAGGCTCTAGTAATCTTTCCTATTTGTCAATACTTCCAACCCTTACGTCGCTATTACTACAGTGTTATATAATTTTATTTTGGTGTGAATAGAGATTTATATTTCAGAGCACTTATTAAGTTAAAACAGAATCCGTCTACCTTCTGTATTCTCTCTCATGATATTTGTTTCAAATTCATTCCTAATCTTAAATCAAGCTTCTAGATATTTAAGTTTTTTGTGCTGATTTGCATCTCATTCAATCATAAATATACAATACAATTTTTATAGGAAGGGCCTTTAATAAAATTCAAACGTATTTCACAGTGAACATTGATATCATTTTACTATATTATTAGTATTTATAATATCTATTAAAAGTAACAGCAGTGGATCACATGAATTGACTAGAAACTTTTATAGCGGTCAGATAAGGTTCTTCATAGGAAAATAGGTAGGTATACTACAGTATTCGCCGCTTGTGTGGGAAAGGTCTTAAGGTGGGGATGTAGGTGGTGCGAGAAAAGGCCAGTGTTTATGCAGTTTTAATATCAAAACTTTTTTTGGTCAAAATAAATCAATTAATTCTTCAGTAGAAACATATATATTAATCTTCTTCATATGGGGGTATCAACAGTTGTTGAATATCTGTCATGAATATAGCAACATTAGATGACAAACTTTTTAAATGAAGGGAAAAAGTTGTCATTAAATTCCAGAACACCCTTGGCAGATATTCAACAACTGTTAAGGTCACCATATTAATAAAATTAATATCTTTGTTTTACTAAAGAATTAATTGACTTTTTTTGATCAAAAATGTTTTGATATAAAAACTGTAAAAACACTCACCTAAACTTTCGTTTTCTGTACTCTCAACTTAATTTCATGCTCTACTATTCTTAAGGGTGATATTTGACTACCATATTTATTTTATTACTGAAATAATGGTGACGGAGATAAGGGTTGAAATCCCTATTGGGTATACCTAGATTTTTTCCTCCCTTAAATGGTTTCCGCATCTTATTCCACGCAGATGTGGGTACATTAACTGCGAAATTCTAACTTCCTCACTCTTACTCCATTATTGTAATTAATGTATGGGTGTAACAAGAACTGGTACCAAAAATTCTCTAAATAATAGTAATATAAAACCAAATCTGTTAGTAATGTCGGTTTCTACCAAGTCTGTCGAGACGGAGTTAGAGGCAGTTTTGGGTGGAGTTTGGAGTAGATAAATATGTGTATCATTTTAATTTTATACTTTTTTATTCTTTTGAACCAATATTTGTTATTTTGATTGATAAATTTATTCAACTATAAATTCGCAATATCAAAGAAGCTTCCTACGAATTAACCTGTAATGGAGAATTTTACTATATTAAATTTATTATTATTAATTATTATACTTTAGCATTTCATGAAGGAGTTAGAGTTGGACAGTATTAAAATAGAGGAAGGTTGGACAGTAGAAAACTAAAGGAGTCAGTATTAAAATTGAGGAATTGGACAGTATAAGGCTAGTCATACCGACTCCATAACCCTACTTCTACAATAAATAATAACCTCCTTCCCCATATTGTTGACAATAATAATATATACTCGTTAAGACGTGGGCTATCAGCTAGTGCTGAATGCTAATCCTATCATGTGTAAACTATCACCATACAAAGTCGAAAAGTCGCAAACAGATTTAACTAATTAATTAAACAGGTTTAAGTTCAAACAACTGGATCGTAGAACTAACTATAAAACTAAAGGTGTGCAGTTTAAAATAAACTACAACTAAGGAATTTCCTAACAAACAAAAGAGTTTATGATACATACACCTTATTAAAAAAAAGTCACATCGACAAAAGTAACTGCACGTATTGACCTGTTTTGTTTCAGTGTTAAACATTAAAAAAGTAAATAAACATACACTCTATTATACGTATAAATAATACAAATTATAAATATGTAACCATTATATTTATATTAAATAAACAAATAATTTGTGTAGACATTTATATGTACAAGTTATACACAATTATTTGTGATGTCAAATATTACCAAGATAACCATTTGGAACCAAATCGTTAGAGCCATTTGTAAAATATTACAAGTTTTTGAAAACTAAGTCATTAGTAAACTAGCCTTCAACGAACTTTTGCCCATAAACCTATGTCATATCAAACAAATCGTAGATATGCGTTTTAAACAAAATCGTTAGTCATTTTCGAAAAATTTGGAATCAAAGAAAAAATACTCATTAGTAAACTACCCTTAATCGGAGAACTAGGGTGAAAAACATTTTGAGTTATAACCCTATAATATATAGATATCAAGTTTGAACCAAATCCATTAAAATGTTTTAGATCCGTGGCCAGGGACAGACAGACAAAAATCTAAAATCCACTTTTTTTGTTTCGTGTTTACATAAAAAGGAAAGTTTGCCATTATCTCGAGATAAATATTTTTCATGTTTTCAATACTTTATCTTGATGTTAGAAAGTAAAAAAGGATGGCTAAACTTAATATATAATAGGTTTTAATCACCACGTTTCACTACCCGTTCAGAAAGGTACTACAGTAATTAAAGTCAATGTGGCAGGGAAGAGTGTAACTCGCCCTATTTATGAATTCTTATACCAGACAGGTTGGTTACAAAAGGGTTTTATTTTTATTCAACAAAATTACAAAAAGGCTCTATGAAAGAGTTAGGCATGCCAAGCGTTAGGCACTGTGTCCATACACAATGGCCGAAGAGTAATAATAACACAACAAAAATTCGGGACGCCTCCCCGAGTTCATAAATGGCCAAACAAACCATTTAAATAATTACGGTTAAATTGACCTTCGCACAAATCTGGTAGAACTAACAATAATAATGAAAGATAGCGATAGTAAACCCTAGACTATGGTAATATCAAAAGGATATTAGCTAGTCGCCATCGGCGACTCTCAATTTATCAGAGTAATAAACAAAATGTTCTAGATAAAAGAATATCTTAATAGCCATAAATTGGCGTAATAGAAATATACAATAAAAATAGAAACATTCGTTATATTTAGGAAAACTAACGTTAAACATTTCAACTAGAGTCAAAAGAATAAGCACGTTGATTTGCGGCTCCTGATTTAACCAACAAAGACTAAATCTCCGATTTTTAACAATAACAAATAAACTTCCCATTAATAACACGAGGCATAATCTTAAAACATAGTATTTGGGAAAATTACAATATAATACAGCCCAATACAACACAGGACCAAAAATGGTGGAGTTCTAAAAAGTAAACCCATCAGTATAGCTGATAAAAGAGTATCCCTATCAGACAAATGTTCTGGGTCCAACCATACAACAGTATTACGTTTAGCTTAGTCTTTAAGTGATATTCAGGAGACCCGGTATAAATAAATAAAGATTCTATTTCAATATAAAATCCCAAACGGTAATTTTGATGATTAATGCTGACCAGAATTTAAAAATAAACAAAGCTATACCCATCCAAGACCAAAGCGCCTCATCTAGCGATCGTAGTGCAATGTGTACTGGCACTACCCTGTTCTGCCATTATATACACACGCTTGGGGTCATGTGTCTTCAAACCGCGGAAAACAAGGATGGGCAGAGGGTTATGGGAAGTATCACTGTTCTGGAACATGCTCACACAGTCTAGGCATAATTCAAACGTGCGCCGAACAATAGTTCCGTTATCTTCCAATCACAGCTGTTGGCGCGCATCCAACCTGCGCATAGTGACTGTCTATTATTTCCTTGGTCGAGGCACAATTAGAGGTGAGCAGTGAACAGTGATCATCTCTCAGGTCAGTCTGAAATGAGTCATGCCACGATGTTTATGTGGCGTGGAGCCTTGTCATGACAAGTTAACTGGGGCAGAAGTGGTAAACCAAACCATCCTTTTCTTTACGTGTTGTAACAAGGCTACAAGAGGAAAGTTTAATTTGGAAAAAGTTTTCCCGCACTTGCGTGGAGGGACATTGTAAGCCCGTTTATTAAAAAATAAAACTAACTTCAGCACACCCAGCTGGGATTCAAACCCTTATCGGTTAGTGGTATATTGCGAGAGTGACGTGGGGAGGGAGGTGGGAATGGCTACACGTGTTCCCGTACACGCGGACCAGAAGAGCGCTCAGCATTACTTAACACCAACTGCATCTTCCGAGTGCATTAATCACAAGTCCTAGAAGGTATTGACCCCTAATCAGGATGGAAGCTTCTGGTATAATATGGAGCTAAAAATAAATACGATAACTAAAAGAATTAAAAAAAAGGTCGACATTGTACCTGGAAGCTTCAAAAAACGGCTGTACTCTTCCCTAGACTGCGTGAAGAATCGGTATGATTTGATGGACTTATTTCCTTCTTTCTCTGCGTGACTTGCCTCTAAAGACACATTTTATTAATGGGCAGCCCGCTTCGGCGGCCGAATGGTCTAAGGCACAGATTCCTAACCTGAGATTCACGAAGAGTCCTGTAATGGTCCGCAAAACAAATCTAGTTTTTTGAAGCTATTTTTTATTGATCAAATAATATAAACAAATATTCACGATTTGTTCAAACGTCTGCTTTTTTTTACACTACTGTACAACTACACATATTTTCTTCTTTCTCTTGACACCTCGGAGAGAAAGCATTGTGATCGTAAAAAAAACTTAACTATAGCTTTTGATTAATGTCAATGGTTCATGATCTCCCGAAACAGAAAAAGTAGTTTATGGATGCCATATGTCTGTTTGTCTGTCTGTCTGTACCTTGGAGTAGAGCCTAAACTATTTTACCGATTAGGCTAACACTTGGTATATAGGGTTTTCATAGGGTTGTAATTGGATATCTAACACTAAAACTAAGGCTGAAAAGAGAAAAAATCGATTTTGTTAAAATCACCTCTAATGGTTTTGATTAAATTTCATTTCTAAGCATTGATCAATAGTAAAACATATTGGCTACTCTCAATTCTTTGGCAAAATAACTTTATGGGTTCCGGACTGATGCGTAAATTCTCTTTTTTTTATCATATCATTGTAACTTTTTGAGATATGAAAGTACTTATCATTGCAAATATGTATATCTATTTATAATAAAAATAATTTGTTTGAAACATATTTATATAAAACCAATAATTATCAATTTATACGCATATATATATATATATA
>CABFVZ010002523.1:9841-26672 GCA_902151445.1 Timema monikensis | reverse complement strand
TATATATATATATATATTTTTAACTTTTCTAACACTGGAGGTAAAGTATTACGTCCGTAAAAAAATAAATCTAACCCAAAATGTTGATGGATGGTGACGTTTCATGACCCCTCGAACCCTAAAAAGTGGTATTTGCAATGCCGTCTGTCTATGTGTTTGTTTAACCCTAAAATTAAGAGTAGTTTGATAAAGAGTGAAAATAGGGAAAATCGATTGTCTCAAAATGGGCTCTAATGATTTTGAAAATAATTTTTATCTACTCGTTGATTAAGATTTTTAATAAAATTGCTATATTCATTTTCACATAAAAATGACCTTTAGGGCTCTTTACAGAAGTGGAAATTTCCGCATCTCCGCAACTATTTGAGATACAAAATAACTTATCATTGCAAAATTGTAGTAGTACCATTGAAAATAAAAAAAAACTTTTATTTGAAATGTATCTTTATAAAACCAATAGTTTCTGAGATATTGGCAAATATATTGAGATTCGGATGGACATCTTGAGGTTTTGCAAATCTCTGGTCCAAGTAGTACCATGTATTAACACCTCACTATGGGTGCGCTACTGTAGCTATGAGTCACTCCACCGACCCCTCTCACCCTCCTAACCTTCCAACCTTTCAGAGTGTCCTTACATTCCACAGTTAATCCAGGCCACCACCTCCCCTTCCCCTAATCTTTTTAACTTTTTTTGCTTGCTATTCAACCAAAAAAAACAAGCTATCACCGATGCTCCATGGAGTGATATCGAATTTTGAGCCACAATCTCAGGGTTTTATATAATGTCTTCCAAAATCAAAGGGCAAGGGCTTGAATCCCTTTCAAAGTGTAATTTTTTTGAGCTGCCATAGGAAATCATTAATTACAGTTTATTGTGACCTATTTATTTAGTTTATCTATCACTGTAGAAATATTTATAAATATATTTTCTTCCCAATATTTAAAAAATATATAGCTAATTCCTTTAGTTTTTTCAGTGACACAGTTTTTATGGTCTCTGCTTACGCTAATTGGTTAAATATAATATGGTATTATATGGCGATCAAACCAACAGCAAAAAACAGATAGAACAATGCTGCGGGTAGCTAAGCTTTGTAAACCAATATTTACTTTATCGTTACACTTCGAAGATAAAGTATTGTGATCATCAAAAAATTCTAACTCGAGATTTTGATAAATGTCGACGTTTCATGATCCCGTGAAACGCGATGTCATCTGTCTGTCTGTCTGTCTGTCTGTATCTCGGGCTGGAGTCGAAAATATTTATCAGTTTGGCTACAGCTTGGTATCTGGGGTTTTCATAAAGTCCCCCCGAGGAGTTTTCGGAATTAGATATCTAACCCTAAATTTAAGGGTAGTTTATTGAAGGGCAATAAGAGAATAAATAAATTTTATTAAAATTCACTCGAAATAGTTTGAATTAATTTTATATCTGAACACTGTTTATCTTTATAAACAAGATGTAAATTCTCATCTTCTCATTAACATAACTTTGAGGGTACCTTAAACGAGGGAGGATTTCCAATTTTCATAATTTCCTACAAATATTTGAAATAATAACTTATCGTTGTAATGATGAAGTAATATTAAAGGTAAAAATGTATTTTTATAAAACTTGGAAGTTCTGAGTTATAAACAAATATAGACTATATACATTTTAATCCAGGTCTTTTGAAATGAATTTGATTGTTATGCGCTTTGTGTGACAAAGATGTTTCTCTTTTCTCAATTTTTATGTAACAATGTTCCTAGTTCTTAATGCCATAGAGTAAGTAACGGTGAGTATTTATTCATTTATGATCTTTGGTGTAGTGTTTTTACAAAAATGTATAAACCTATTATTTCGTTTCATAAATTTTTCTAGTTTTTAGTAAATGTATATTTTTAAGATAAAACGAAAGAAAGTCTGTGCGGTGCACCATGACATTTATGTTTTATTAGAAAAATACAAAATTGGTTTTACCTTTATGTGAATTGGCTTATGGACCTATTTTTTCTAAGGGTATTTTATTATTATTATTATTATTATTATTATTATTATTATTATTATTATTGTAACTATTAATCATTATATAACATTATTTAGCCATTTTTGTTGATTTGATTTTCTCATGTAAATATATGTGTTTGTAAGGTACTTGTGTACTTTCAGTGCTGGCCTGTTATAAGTCCTACGACTGTTGGCCAGTACTATAGTAAAGGAAATTGAAATTGAAATTGTTAGCACCGCGTTTTACTACCCGTTCGGTTTATACGCTTAAGTACTAATTACGTTAATGGGATAGAGATCGGGAAGATTGAATTTAGAGGAAGTGTACCTACATTTGCCTGGAGGGAGAGAAGAAAACAAATTTTGAAATGCCACACCCGGTTCACCCGACCGAGATTCGAACTTAGATCTCCCCGTCTCTGGCAGTCTAGCTTTTTACGAAATACTCCGTTAGCTTACTACTCCACAAAGGCGGGGGTTAGAAATTTCCCCTCTTCTTTCAAAACCAATGTTATACAAATAGGTTTTATCTAATCAAGGAAACACTGTTTATACAAATTATTTATAAGATAAACAGAATCAAGCCTACTCTGTTACAAAAACTTTTGACATAAATCATGCAAATATATCACAGGGAACATAATCAATAACTCAGGTTTGGAGGTAATAGTAGTAATAAAGTGAAAGACAATTAGTGTCAAGTCAAGGGTTTTACCCGAACAGGATATAAATGGTTTGAGGGAAGTTAAAGTAGATGCACTTACAAAAAAAGATTGAAAGATAGATAATACCAAAAAGGAGTTGGGGAGGAGAGGGAGAGGTGGTTCGGATAACAGACCATCTAGCGGGAAACGACTGAACTTTTTCAACAGTTTAGGCTTGATTTAATTTAAAAATACCAAATTTTGTTTAAATAATTGTATTATAAATATTCATCGTGTATGATAGAACAGTATATCAATCTCTATAACAATATGATAACTTAAAGACTATATTCTTATATTTAATGTTTGATTTAATTTTAATTTAATCAAAATTATGTGTTATTGTAACTAAGTAAATAACTTGTAACCTTTTTTTATAAATATAGTTCATTTTAAATTCACAAGTTAAATAGAATGCAAAAACAGCATGCTATTATGTATAGTTTTTGAGAAAACGGCTATACAACCTTATCGTTCTTATATAGCAGGTGTACATCCGAATCTTAAAGATAATAAATGGTACGGAACTCCGCACGGACGTTCTTACTCCATTGAATATTTACTCAAACTTCGTAATATATATCAAACGAAATAATAAACCCGAGCAAAAATTGCGTTACACTTACGTTCAACATTTTTTAACTCCCGGAATTATTTTTTTTATTTTATTTTTAAAGGATCAAAGTCCTCACTATTATATTAGGAACAAAAAAAATCTATATTTGGTCCATAAGGGTCAATACCTCGTATTAAAATTTCGACTTCCAGCTAAAAATTTTGACATTTTATTAGGGGTTGCACATCTTATGGCTATTGCATTTTTATAAAATTCCTCATTTATAAATGTTGACCAATAAAAATGTAAATATTGAATATTGAGTCTAAAATTATAGCGATAGATCATTGCTGTACAAACATTTCTCCAAAGAGGTTAAAGAAAAAATAACATAGACTTTCGAGAGACTTATTTATATACTTACTCTATTGAATTAGAAAATTATTGCGTTAAATCTTAAGTAGGATCACTGTACAACTAAAGCTCACAAAATTGTATAAATATATTTGCCAATATCGCCGAAACTAATGGTATTATAAGAATATATTTCAAAATCATTTTTTTATTAGTACTACAACTTTGAAATGATAAACTATTTGGTATCTTATTTAGTTGCAGAGATAAGGAAATTTTCACTTCTGTAAAATACCATAAAAGTATTTTTTATGGGAAAATAAAAAATAGCCATTTTGTTTATAATCTTAATCAAAGTGTAGATACAAAGTTTAATAAAAATCGTTAGAGCCGATTTTGAGAAAATGGATATTTTCTTTTCTCGCCCTTTAATAAACTATTATTAATTTTAGGATTAAACAGACACACAGACATACAGCATTGCAAAATCACTTTTTAGGGCTCGAGGGTCATGAAACGTCGACAACCATCAACCTCTCAAGTTAGATTTTTTTACGGTCGTAATACTTGACATTTAGTGTTCGAAAAGTTAAAAAATACATTTATATTTTCGTTTAGTTTGAAAATTATTGGTTTTATATAAATATGTTTCAAATAAGATATTTGTTTTATAAATAGACATACATATTTGCAATGATAATTAATTTCATATATCAAAGATTTTCGAAGATGTGATAACAAAATGATCATTTATATTTCAGACTGGAACCCTTAAAGACATTTTGCCGAAAAATGAGAGTAGCCATTTTGTTTATAATATTGATCAATGCTTAGAAATTAAATTTCATCAAAATCGTTAGAGCCGATTTGGAGAAAATCAATTCTTTCTCTTTTTGCCCTTTAGTAAACTACACTTAATTTTAGGGTTATATATTTAATTCCAAAAATCCCTCAGGGCAACCCTATTAAAATCCTAGATAGCAAGTTTTAGCCAGATTAGTAAAATCGTTTAGGCTCTAGTCCGAGGAACCGACAGAAACAGGGACAGACCTACGGAAATTAAAAAACCACTTTTTTGGATACGGGGATCACAAAATTTCTAAATTCATCAAGATCTCGAGTTAAATTTTTTTGACAATCACAATACTTTCTCTACCTGTAAGATAGCGAGAAATTAAAATCGTAAATAGCAAATAAACCTAATGTTAGTATGTAATATTTTTGGCTCTATAACAAATTTAGGATAGTTTAAAATGATGTCTTAAAATGATATAGTAGTAAGAATTCCACAGCAAAGAGAAAAATGAACGGCGACATAAAATCGTAACTTGTATTTTGAATACCAAAATTGGGAGCTCTCAATTTAATAAACAGATTACATATTAAATAGAAATCTCCATTTCACCACCTTGTCCACAACATGGAGTACAACAGCACGTTAATGAGGGCCACTTCAAAGTTTAATCCGATTAAATGGTTATTTCTTCGTGTGTTCTTCTGTCAAAATGTGGGTGTGATTCCTTCTATTCATTACTATTCAAGTGTCACTTGTTTAAATGTGCCTGGGTTTCGACTCCTTCTTTTTAGAGGGTTTTAATTAAAGGGCATCCATGGATGGAAGGAAAGTTGGTGGGTGAAAGCTAAAAGAAGGTTTTTAGTTGCAAACACTAGCGGAAAGCGACTAATGTAAATATATTTGGAGATAATTAATATTTCATTAGTAGCCTAGTACTATATTGTCAATATATAAATGTTATCAAACTATTCTAATAATACTGTCCTAAGGATTACTGTATGTTTGGAGTTTTCATAATTATTTATTGGGAGAACAAAAAATATTAATTAACATTTTTATGTTTTTTGTTTTGATATCTTATATATAACTAAGTAGCTGTTGCCCGCGGCTTTGCTCGCGTGGAAGTTGATTATATACAAATACGAAAATATACATATGTATTTACAGATTAATTTAAAATATTACGTTACGTTGATGACCATAACTTGACCTTAGATCAAAAATAATGCAAGTCCGATACAAACTTTCACCCCCTTTTTCATCCCTTATTAAATAAAATTTCCAAAATTCCTGAAACACGTATTTATTTGTTTTACGTCAATAACCGAAATACAAAATTTTGTTTATGTAACTTTCAAAATTACGGACTTTCATACATATTATCATACATATTATCATCCCCTATTTTGACCCCTTTGGGGTGGAATTTTCTAAAATCCTTTCTTAGTGGGTTCCTACATAACAAAATGAATATACAGTCCGAATTTCATGCTTGTAGCCTTGATAGTTTGCGCTCGGCGATGATGAATCTGTCAGTCAGTCAGTCAGTCAGGACATGTTATTTTATAAGTATAGATTTGATAAGCCAGTTTCCGTTAATAGAAATTACGAGGAAATGACTGAGCAGATTTTGACAAACGAACACTCATTTGAAAGGTTAGGAGTCCAGGATGTCGAGAAAAATAGTAGTTTTCCACGAAAACCCGATTTTTACAGAGAATATTTAGTTTTTCAATCTCTATTTAGTCCCCATGGAAACCGTTATTAGCTTCATGGATGTAAATCTCTAAATAAAATATATCTCTTTGGCTATAAAATAATAACTCTATTTTTATCTGTTGGTCCGATCACATCACAACTTTCTATTTTGATGAATATTTCTTTTGGATGCTGGTCATAGCACATCTAAATTGAGATGCCCAAGCTGGGGAAACATTTATTTTTAATTGGAACGTTGTCATTGTTAATTCACATTTAAATCAATAACATTCAACATAATTTGAAAATTAAAAGGTTAAGTTGTTAAATTCGTTAGAATATTGTCTACGTTTTGTTTCGCGCATGATAAAATTATGTTTAAATATGTTTTGTTATATATTAAAAGCTCAAAAACGATAAAATGATCTTGAATTTTTTTTAATAGCCATTTTAACTATCTAAATATGACATTTGGTGTTTATTTTTTCAAATAATGGGTTATGATGTTCATTTTATTCAAATAAAGGATTTTGATGTTCAATTTATAGAATAGTTAGACAATACAAATACATAAAATAGGCTTTGTTTTCATTTTACCGCTTAATTTTGAGGGTATGATATTTAAAAGTAATGTTTTATGAATCCCATCTATATTTTCACATTCCTACAAATACAGTAAGTTCAGATATCTTTCCATGTTGATACTTAATTTTGAGGGAATACTATTTCAAAGTACCGTAATGTTTGAGCATCACATCTATATTTACACTTTATTTCTTTCTATCAGATTCTCTCACGCTCTCACACACTCTCTCTCCCCTCACACACTCTCTCTCCCCTCACACACACTCACACTCACACACTCACTCTATATAACTATATCTAATATAACTTTTCTCATTCTCTCTCACACACTCCATAACCTCATATACACTCTTTATCACATAATTTCTCTTATACTATCTGTATTATACTCTCTCAAACGCACTCTCTCTCTCGAACGTTCTATCTCTTTAACTCTCTCTCACAGACGCTCTCTCTCTTAAGCTCCCTTTATCTTAAACTTTCTCTCTATTTCAATATCACACTATCACTCTCTCTGCATCAAATTTACTCTCTTTCAAACCCACACTCTTTCTTTCAAACTCTCTCTCGTATTAAGCTCCCCCTCTTAATTGGTCTGTCTATTTCTTTCTCTAACTCTCCCTCAATATAATTTTCTTTCTCTAAACTAATTTCTCCCTTTCTAACTTTCCCTCTAAAACTCTCTATCACACTCCCTCACATTTTCTCTCTCTTTCACACAATATCTCTCCCAAAATTTTACACTCTCCTTCTCACACACACACACTTTATCACGCATTCTCCCTTACATATTATCTTTCTCTCCCACACTCCTACGCTCCCACACACGCTTTTTCTCTTCTCCTAGTATTTATCTCTCTAACACACACATACTCTCACTATAACTCGCTCACACTCACTCGATCTCTCTCAATTGCTCATTATCAGTCTCTTACACTCACTTTCTCACACCTCACACTCTCATTTTCATACTTAGCCACACACACAATCACACACTCAAACACTCTCATTTTCATTATCACATTTTATCACTCTCTCTATCATATTTCTTAATATATATTATTTGATAAGCCCGTTTCCAATAATATAAATTACTAGGAAGTGACTGAACAAATCTTGACGAGAGAAAATTCATTTTAAAGATTAGGGAATCAGGATGCTGGTAAAAATAGTGGTCTAAAACTAAAACCCAATTTTCCTAGCAAGTTTACCATCTTTTCCTTTAGTGTGGGTGTTCATCCGTACAATTATTCTTGGTTTACATCACCATGGAAACCATGATTTGTGTATAGCTAAATATTATTGGTAAATAAAATATGTATCTTTTGTGACACCCTCAAAATAACCAGGAAGCGTGCGTAAAGAACAACCAAGGGATCACAAGAGAAAACATAGTTTTATTTGAAATTAAGTTAAATATAAAGGTAATGAAGGTACATCATGTATTCCAAAAAATGGCATAGAGAGCCATTTGTAGTCTGGCAATAAACATCAATCCAAGATGATTCCAACTTAGTCATCGTAAATATACATAATATATAAAGCCCCCAAAGGGTAAATAGTTAAAGTTAAACATTAGATTCTAAATTCAAACTGACCGCTGAAAAGCGAATGCAAATCCAAAAAGCTTAATTTTAATAATATTATAACAAGATTAGTGTTTAACAGCGGGACCAGCGTGCTCTCATTGTTTACCCTGGCTGCGCTCCTTGTCCTCTCTGTCTCCCTCCTTGTCTAGCAGGTAGGCAGCGACCTTCTCACTTGACTATGGGGATTAGAGGGGCCGAGGGGGTGCGGGGGAAGGGCGGAGCACCTTCTGGAGGGGTCTGGATCCTTTTTTTATTCTGGCCTTTTAATTCTAGAAATGGAGGGTTCGAGACCCTTAGCTGTCACCACCCCTATATAAACACACTCAGCGATAGCCGTGGGTATTCAGTTCTTGGTTCTCGACTAATTAGTCCGGGAGTCCCCAGTGCGAGTGTGTGGACCGGTGTGTACATTGTGTGATCCGGGAGTAGACCAGCGAATCCAGTGTGTTAACCAGCGAGTCCTGCATTTGTGTATAGCGGGTCACTGCTGTGTATCGTGTGTGAGACAAGTGACATTTGTTGTTATTGTGAACTACTGTGTTAATGAACATTTTTGTGATTGTTTTTAAATATTTGAGTAGTTATTAAGTGCTTTATAGTTGTTAATTTGTTTATTCAATTTACTTACATCTCTGTGTGCTCTATTAGTTTAATTAGGTTACAGACTTGATTAAGGCTCTTTTTATTTTACTTAATTACTTGTTTAGTTATAATTAATTTAGATATACAGTTAATCAGAGTGTGTATGTAAGTGGTAGTTTTAATAATCAAAACCTTGAATATTCCGTGGCTATTTTTATTCGTGTTTGGTCAGCAACCTATCCCAATATCTCTAAAAGAACTCATGGTTCACACTTTCACGTGTGAACGGCCTGTGACCCTCCCAGGTCACGTGCGCCCCACGTTACAATATATACATAAGATAGCAATATCGTTAGACTATATATATGAAATTGCAAAGCCATAAAATTTACTTTAAATATATATATAATAAATAATGTATTCTGTCAAAGCAGACACAAAGTTAGTAAGATATAGTAGTTAAATCTAAAGTATATAAGTCTCAACAATTGCCGTCAAATTTTACACCTAAGCAACAATGGATAATTTAATTTTATCATTTACTTTCAAGTGTATAAATATGTTTCGTAAACCGCCGTTAGAACCTATACAACCTAACATGATATTTTGAAAAGAATCCCTCCCCATTATTTACATCAGAACAGAATTTTGAATAAGGTTTGCTAGCCCTAGTTTATATCGGCGCCCTCACCTTTGTGCAAGCCAGTGGTACAATGCGTGACGAGGTAAACAATACTAGCCATTATATAGTGAATTCAGCCTACACATGTTCCCAGAGGAGGGGGGAAGCAGGGTTGAAACAAAGAACAAAAGGAAGGGAGAAGACTAGCGCTCTCGAAGCTTAGCGGTCAGTCCAGTAACCACTCGAAGTTTACAGAACCTCCCAGATGGTGGAATCGGAAACGATCTTGGTCAAGTTAAGTCTTAAGTCCTTGTTTGTTGTGGGCCGGGCTTCGATGACGAGCGAGGCGCTGACCAGCGTCTCGTTTCAGTCGAAATTGTTCAACCCACGGGAGAGGATGTCTCAGTGTGCTAGTGCTCCATCAGACGGAGAGAAGCCAGGCCTGTGGTGGTGAGTGTTGTAATCCCATATTACTGGGTGGTATGCGTTAGATGTGATTATTGGTTATAACATCGTTACACTTTGTTTAAAAATAATATCAGCTCAATCGTTACTTGAATGGTTTGGTACAACTAATAGATAAAGAACTGGGAGAGGGGTAATTTTAATGTTCTCATTGGGGTATTAAGGGGGGGAAATATAAGTTTTTATTAAAATTACACAGTGAAAACTAAATATCTAAGTAAAGTTGGTAGCACTTGACGAATAAACTTTCAATTAAAAAGTGAATGAGGGCTTATTATATAGATCCTTCCCAAATAAAAAGCTTAAAATATATTTTAGTGCAATAATCTGCACTAGTATTATAGTTAATAATTGATGAAACAATAAATTAAAAATTATTATATTCACACTTATATCTTGTAAAAACTGGCACCAAAATGAACACTTTTTTTTATATAACTTAAAGAAAGAATCTTAGAAAAAATAAGTCTCAAAATATGAAACTTTTTAATTTGTAAAATAGTATATGAACACAACTGACAAGACGGTTTATATGACGCCATCAACCGCCTTTGTTTAGGATGGTTTGCCATCTTGAAGAACACGCCGCGTTTTAGAAGGCTCTCGTTTGAAAAGCTTTTTTCATAAGAGAACTACAGATGTTGTTTCCACAAAAAAGAAACATAAAAAATGTTATTTTCACAAGTTCATGTTTCAATAATGTAAAAACAGTTAATCATTAAAAACAGATTGTTTGTTTGTGTGAGAGTTTTAGCGGCCAGAACTTTTACACAGCCACATAATCGTTTATTATAGTGGGAAACAGGCTATGCGCATGGTCACAACATAAGACATTTCTAACCAGATAAAAACTCTTAAATATCCCATTTTCGAAAGCATGGCATGCCAATCGAACAAATTTAAGGTGTCTTCATTTGAAAACCTGAAGGGTCGCTAAGAGCACACTGAAAGGCAATGATAGTCAATCATCTCTACTATGAACCTTATTATTTGTATTTTGAAATATCATACAAAAGTATGCAGATACTCCATCACCAAAATGCTTGGAATTTCCCATCTCAAACTATTGACACCCCTGAAATCAAAACCGTAGGGCAAAGGTAGCTCACAAATAGTAATGAAAGTTGTTCTGTTTGCATGACTAACGTGTGTATGCTAACAATACTTGTAAATATATTTCAATTTTTGGTAGTAATCAAGTGTGGTTGAGACGAGTGAGACGGACCACGCCACTTGCTCAAAACTTTTGAAATCATGAAAAAAAAAGTAATAATTTAAGATTCAATTATAAGTTATTACTTCGCGTTTGATTTCTTTAAAAGTGCATTTTGATTAATGGTTAATATTAGTTGAGATTTCTTGGAGATGAGGTATCCTTGATTACTATCTCATTTCGGATTTTATTAGAATCTGGTATAATTACTGGGAGGTTGTCTGAGCGGCAGTCAAGTCCTAGGCTAGATAGGTCTTCATATACTAGAAGGCTTAAAACAAAGTAAAAACAGAAGGTGAATCTTGAAGCCAAAAATGTTCACGATTACAATACTTATAGTTCTTTATGATGTGTATATGTTTCGACTATAAAAATGAAACCTATACCTAACCCTAAAACCTAACTATAAAAATTAACTAATAGGGTTCAAATACCAAAAAAATGATTTAGTCAACAAAAAGAAAGGGTGTGCTTAATGAGTAAAGAATATAGAAAAAACCTGGGCAAGAAAACAATACCCAGAACGCCCAGTCTGGATCAATTGTGGAACCCGTCCCCACGGTCAACCTCAACAATATATAAATGTATAAACATCCCCCTAATTCATTTACCAGACAAATAATTAGAAGCGGAATAGTGTTATACCTAAGGATAAATAAGTAGAGGAAAATAGAGTAAGGAGAAAAGATTAACAAAATGGAATGTTTATTAAATATCCAAAAAAGATATGAACAACAATTATTATGGAAAATCCCAAAAATGGGAGAAATAATGTATAAAATATTTTGTGATCACAATAGCATGGTTTCATTAGAAGAGCGCATTAAATACTTTAGTGATCACCATCACTAGTTTGCGTTAGCAAAAACACAAGTTAGAAGCGTACTTGTAAGCCATGAAAGAACAATACAAAGCTCACGAATTAGATCTCCACGAGATACTCATATTCTTTACATAAAAATCAAACTTATTTATATCATTATCTTTTCATCTTTCCATCCCGACAAAAGGGAAAATATGTCTTAGGTCGATTTACTCTAGACATAAAACTATCAAATTTCTTATATTGATCACAAAGTTGAACAATCCACACTTTAGTTGTCAACGCCCAAAACACTACCTTCAATAATCAAAGTTACTATGGCGGTTATCAATAACCTCTACACTAGCGCTGATGGTGCCCAATAAATTAAGTTCATTAGTAAATATTGGTGTTAATAACATCAATAGCGCTTTTTTCTAGTCAGAGTTCAATAAATAAAGTTCATTATATTAAGATAAATTTTAAGTCCAAGAGAAAATATTATTATTGACAACATCACTAGCGCTTTTTTCTAGTCAGAGTTCAATAAATCAAGTTCATTACATTGAGAACCAAGTTTAAATCTAAGTCAAATTTTAAGCCCAGAAGGTTGGAAACCATTAGAGCGAAAATATCGACATTGGAATTTCACAAAAATGGCGAATATAAGATAATATTAAATGCGCCAAGAAGACCTAGCTATTATTCATTATAAATAAAAAAATGCTTAGTCATTTTAAACCAGACTCCTACTTTTAGTACGTTATAAGAAAAATAAAGGTTCATTAAGCCAAAAAATGAATTTTGAAACAAAAGAAAAGATTATATGACGAAAAAGAATTTTGCTTACATTTGTTATTAATCTCCGAAGCCTTAACTTCGCCCTGTGATTATCGTACCTTATTGTACCTTAGACTCTGTGACCACCAGTGTGAGCGTACAGCTAGTCGGAATGTCTTAGAAAACACCTGCTCTGATAGTTTAATAAACCCTTAGAGTTAGTTTAATGTGCTCATCTTCCAAGTCATGTTTTACATAAATGTAATTTATGACACGATTACAATTTTGAAAATGTACTGAACAATAATGTACAGTAGGGACCACATATCCACGAGTAATACGTCCATAGATCTACCGCGGTTACGTGAAACCACGAATAGTACCAAGCTATTATATAACGTGATATTCATGTAACAAACATAAATACGGTAAAGTTTAATTGCTAAATTATTCACAGTAAGACATTAATAACGTGTAATGTACACTACAATATATGTTGGCGGCCGGGGTTCAATCCTCGGTCCCGGCAAAAATTTATCTGATTACCAAACCCTTCCTTCACCTCTGACAAGACATCTTGTGAATGTGGGGAATGCCAGGCCTCCACCGTGGTTCGGATTCCACGTTAAACTGTAGGTCCTCCATTTTTCATCTCACAATCACCCTACCATTACACAGCGTAAGTGCGTATAACCCGAATGGGTAGTAAGACGCGGTGCTAATAATAATAATAATAATAATAATAATAATAATAATACACTACAATGTACTTACTATTCTCCAGTCTTATTGTTGAAACGTCACTGATGATGAAGATTATGATGATGATGATGATGATGATGATGATGATAATTATGATGATGACGATGATGATGAGTCAAGTAACGCACATAGTAGGCGCGTTTGTGCTGCTGATAGTACGTCCAGTTCTCGCTTGGCACGTGGTTTGAAACTTAGAAACCATTTTATTTCTTTAATTAAAAATAAATAAAATTGAGCATTGGTAACCCATGGATATTGAATCAAAGGACCCGGGCCCTACTGTATAAAGCTATTTATGTCGGTATGGTATATTCTTTGATAATATTTTACATCTGTTAAAAGGGTGTTCTCATGGTAATCCGACTATAAGACAATTTACCTGCCTTAAAAAATGTTTTATCTGGTGCAATCTGTTAGGATGAAGGTGATGGGTTTTTCCTCATTTAATTTAATCAAGTATATTAGAATATATTTTAATTAGCATAGGGCTGCAACTAAGTAAATGTATAAATCCATTCACACTTGATTTGATTTCTCCAGAGGTAAATTTAGTATTCGGTAAATGTATTCGTTCATTAGAATGTGGTACAATTTTTTTTTTCTATTTTAACTCAATTTATTTTCATCATCCGTTTTTTATTAAGGTCGGCTCGCTGCTCAGACACAAGGTGTATGTAAGTGATTGGTGATTGGGGTGTAGTGGGGATGAGGGGGTAGCAGGTCTTAACCCCCCTCCTTGGATCCGGCGTGACAATTGCGCCCACCCAGCACGCCGCTGTCGAGTTTAACAGGTAAGTAGCTTCCCTAGATCCAATTAAAGGTAGGATTGGAATGCGGATTGGAGCAACAGTGGCTCATGTCACTCAGTTCAATGGTTTTATTGACGTTGGTTTGGTATGTGAGTAGCTGAACCCATTCATTTTAATGCTTGAACACTTCACATGGGACATAATTTTGTTTAATATTACTGATAATTAGGGCTAGGATGTTTATGACCTAAAAAACCTGAAATATACCCTGAGATTTGTAAAAGTCATAAAAATTAAAATATACTACAAAAATTGAGCTACAGCTTTTTTAAATACATACTGCCTTGACTAAAGCCGCCTAAAATCTCAAATAAATAGTTTAAATAATATATATTTTGTTAAAAAAAAGTATTATATATGAAAATAGTATTTGTTTAGACATTTTAAAAACATTAATCAAAATTACTTTGTAAAATATAAAAAAAATTGCTAGCATTAATATTCTTTTTTTTAAATTTAAATACACACAATAGTCACTTATTAATATGGTTTAAATATATTTTCAAGCCGAAAAATAATGTAATTTTGTAAAATAATTAAGTACATTTTGAATCGCGGCAGCCAAAAAACAGGTGTATGACCTATTAAACACTAAAATGAAATCAATAGTAAAATTATGTCGTGTCCTAAATATCTATCTCTAGAGATAATCTATTTTGATTAAAATATGAAAACCAAAAGCGATTTTTATATTTTGCCAAAAAAATTGAAGTGACCTCACTTAGAACATTAGTTCTTTTCGATCCAGAATTAGATAAATATATATAGAAATGCCCACACATAGAATTGTTGTGTAAAGCTATAATTTATTATTATTATTATTATTATTATTATTATTATTATTATTATTATTATTATTATTATTAGCACCGCGTCTTACTACCCGTTCGGAATATACGCACTTACGCTAATGTGTAATGGTAGGGTGATTGTGAGATGAAATGGAGGACCTACAGTTTAACGTGGAATCCGAACCACGGTGGAGGCCTGGCATTCCATAATAGATATTAAATGTGTATTATGTGATTGTTTATCAATTTTCCACACTGTCAACAAGTGTTATTGATAGGCCTACCAATTTAATTTAGTTTAGTGCATGTTCGAGCAAATGTCAAATTTTTTTCAGAAATGTTGTTGAATAAATTTCTTCATTTCCTTAATCTATTAAGAATGAGGCTGGTAGTGCGTAACAGCTGCGCTGCGCTGGCATGGCGACTGTGACAAGAACTATTCTTATTTTTAGGGGGGAGGAAGAGAGAGAGAGAGAGGACGGAGGGAAAAGAGGGATAATTTCATGCAGTTGATCAGTTACTGTGGATAGTAGATATTTTATTTGAAATATTATATAGTAACCGTAAATCACCAAATACCATGCTTTAAAAAAAACCACTCCTTGATGTGAGGCCGCAAGTGAGCTATAGCGACCGCCGTTGATAACGATGATAGTGCCAACATTTGTGGATAGAGGGTGTCACGTGGTCAGCACAACGAGACCTAAGGTAATCACACTTTTCTATGCCGGAGCTGCTATTCAAGTAGTTGCTCATTTTTACTCACGAGGCTGAGTTTTACATCGTTTCTGACCTATCACTTCACAGATAAATTTTGGAAGAGCCGGGACTTCTGGAGGAACTTTGACAACTACATTTCAAAACCATGATCAAATCCAGTTAAATGTTACTATAGACCAATTCTAAGAGGTAAGGATGAGGAGATTAACAGAGAAAAACTATCCGCATTGACATGAAATAAGGTTGAGAAAACTGAAATCTCATTTGCAAGACCCAATTTTATATATTTACGAGGAAATTTTAATTGTAACTTAGCGTCAGTTAATGTATCGTGTATAGCTTTAAAATCTAAAAAAATCTTAACCTTTTTTTTAAATCCAGTTTTTGATTCGTAAAAAATGTCAAACAGTTAATACTAAGAGCAAAAGTATGTCCTGTCATTAGTTTAAGATTTCATTTGGCTGTATTTGATGAAAAAGTTGAGGTTAAAATCTCAGTAGTTTGAAAATAGTATACCATGCAAATGATAATGCATTTTATCTATGCTACTCTTTACTTTTTTAAATCTATCGCTGGGAGACTATCCTTTATGTTAAGAGCATAGTTAATAATTTAATTCATATCTATTAACTTAAGTGTAAGTTTGGTGCTGTTAAGAGCAGGGCCGGATATAAGGTAGGACGACAAGGGTGACCACCGAGAGCCCTCCACAAATTAGGGGCCCCCCACAAACTGCTGCTACAGCTAAAAAAATAAATCTCTTATGACTTTATAGATTGCAGTCATGGTAAAAATCCTTAAAAGAAAGTATAACTTAAGACAGCGAATCTAGTGGGATCATATTACATTATAGAAAAAAATTGCTTCATTTATTGAGCTGTCCCCACCATTATAGTTTCCAGACAGTGGTGTAAGCACAGCAATAGGGTTCGACATTTTGGTAGTTTTACTTTCCCTCGACCCCCCCCCCCCCCCCAGAGGGGAGATATCTTACCTCCCCCTCTACACAC
>CABFVZ010002522.1:91406-109482 GCA_902151445.1 Timema monikensis | reverse complement strand
TTTTTTTTTTTTGCAGTCACTTGAAAAGAAAACAAGAAAATAAAAATGAACACTTTCAAATTGGTTGTGCTTTTAATAATCAACCACGAAAATTTTAATAGTATCAGTTTTAATCTCTTTAAATAAAATTGACCCACAAAATATATAAAAGATGGTGGCTTTTTTCTTTGATTCACAATCTACCCTCTACAATAGTACAACAGGTTTCATAAAATGTTTGCATGGCAATCATTTGCTATGACACTACTGGCAAATTATAATTTTAAAAGTGTTTTTGCATTAGAAGACAATATTGTCAAGACAATTTTAGACACTATTACTGATGCTTGCCACATTCATTATTTTGTATTTGATGTATTTAATTCTACTTCTAAAATTTTGAAAATGGTCTCCTAAATATGTAGTGAATATAGTAGAGCCCCAAATATTCCAGGTTAAAGAGATCGAGACAGACTCGAAAAGTCAAAAGCTTGGGTAGTACTGAACAATTTCGATTCATTTCATAGCATTCATCCCCCCTAAATTCTCCCACATACTAACAACATTTACACTCATGATTGGAAAATTATAAAAAATACATTACACTCAATTTGAATCTATAAACTCTCACAACTTAAAAAAATATCACTGCAAATAAATAAGCTGCTACATTTCTGCTCGATGGCAGGAAAACTACTTGACTAAATTGATAGACGGATGAAAATATTTACTGCGCAACAGTTTGTGGAAACAATAAGGCGCCCGATTATCCACTCCACTACTAATACTGAAGGGCTGAACCGGTTTAATGCGGATCATTTCCAAGATAATTCTCATGAAACATAAATTGTGTTGCCACCTCGGATAATACGAAACTTCAAATAATACAGAACCTTGGATAATATGGAACCTCAGATAGTATAGAACCTTGAATAATACAGAACCTAGCATAGAATGGAACTTTGAATAATATGGGACCTTAGGTGATATGAAACATTCGATAGTATGGAACCTCAAATAACATAACCTAGGATAGGGAACCTTGAATAATACAAAACCTAGACTAGTATGTAACTTCAGATAAAATGGAACCTAGGATAGTTTGTAACATCAGATAATATGGAATCTTTAATAGTATAGGACCTCAGATAATATGAAACCTAGGTTAGAATGGAACCTAGAATAATACAGAACTTCAAATAATACAGAACCTCAGATAATATGAAACCTAGGATAATACAGAACTGTGGATAGTCGGGACTCTAGTCAAATTAAGTTGAAAATAGGTAAAAACTTTGGTTTTGTTTATCAGGTGAAGAATTCGTTTATATACAGCCAGAAAGTGGCTCCCATCAGTGTCTGCGTATCCAACAGGGAACTACCAGATGGGGCCAGCCTGACCATTACTGGATGGGGACATACACAAGTTAGTACTCGTACACTTTTTAAGGTGAAAATATGCACAAAAAGGTGAGTTTAGTGGAAGTTCCCTCGCATTAGTGCGGAGAGAGGCTGGGGAAAACCTAATGTCTAAATCATGCATGAGGAATCATCCTAGGTGGAGTATTTGAACCCTTGCCTCCATTTCAGTGGTAACGAGCACATTGCGGGTCTAACATCTTTGATTTCTCGGCCACTACAACGCGACTATAAGATAAAATATCAGATTGGCTAGTAATGAATTATATTCATAGATTAAAAAAATTACACTGGAATCGAACCCAGTATTCTTGGCCTAGCACACCAATGTTCTACCATTTTGCTATCCAATATTTGTCGTGTGCTTGGGCTAATAAAGTCTGTGATGGACAATTGAAAATAATCGGTTAACAATGAGCTGTCGTTGATATGACAGCCAATGGTGGCCCTCTTTGTCTTTATGTTCCCAAATACAATGAAATTGTACATGAATGAAACCAAACACTGCATTGATGCACTAAGCCCATGGTACCGAGTTCAATTCCCGTGTCCAGGTGTCATTTTTTAATTTACGAATATGATACTTGATATGGATATATCCATGGATTTTTGATCATTTCGATCTTACATTCTTTGCAGGCCATGTACAAATGTTATCTTTATTCCATATTAATGAATATGTTCATAAATGTAAATATTTTAATCAAAACATAATATATTAATCATAATTTTTTTTAAACTAAGAATTATGTTTCAGCTGTGTTTTACTAACTATCCATATTAAACTAAACTTTTTGCCATAGTAATGATAAAGAAAGAATTTAGGGTAATGTACCTACATTTGTGTGAAGGGAGATTGGAAAACCAACTAAAAAAAAACCTCAGAACTCTGAACTTCCGATCACTGCCAATTCAGACAAGATGAGCATTATATTTAATTAAGGGTGACTAAAAAATTGTGACTCTCATAAAGTTAATAACGTCCCTACCCACTTTGGTGGCAGCATGGTCTAAGCCACTACTGTTGCAATAGACTAGACTGCCAAAGAGAGGGAGAGGGGGGTTCGATCTTGGTGGGGTGTACTGAGGGTTTTTTCTCCAAAGTATTTTTCCACCCTCCCTCTATACAAATGCGAGTATACTTCCTCTAAACTAATGTTTTCTAATCCTTAACACATTATTGTAATTCCTTACAAGCACACTGTGTCACATATTTTATTTATGTTGAGTTGACCATGTAAGGCATCAGTTTAGTTAAGAGTATATTAATCACATCTTGTGAATGTGGGGAATGCCAGGCCGCCACCGTGGTTCGGATCCCACGTTAAACTGTAGGTCCTTCATTTCATCTCACAATCACCCTACCATTACACATTAGCGTAAGTGCGTATAACCCGAACGGGTAGTAAGACGCGGTGCTAATAATAATAATAATAATAATAAGAGTATATATATTATTATATGTGTATACAAGTAAAACCAACACAACTAACATAATTTTAGCACACTCTAAATCTCCGAATCACTTTCCATAAACATTAATTTATGTATCAATAAATAAAATAAATAATAACTGTGATTTAAAAGGGGTCACACAAAAATTGACAGACCTTAGAAGGTAGGAAGCACGTCACAGTTACTATTGATTAACCTGCTTTGGTAGCCACATGGTCTAAGGTGTCACTCTAATATAAGACTTGACCGCCGTTGAACGAGAGATCAGGGTTCAAATCCTGATCGGGTCTACCGAGGGCGGTTTTCCCCAAATAGTTTCCCATCCTTCTTTCACGCAACTGTGGGTATACTACCTCTAAAATGCTTCCTTCTTAATGTAACCTTGTTGCAGTACCACGGAAACTACAGCAACCAATTGCAAGCCACACTCTTAAGAAAGGGCCCCACAAATGAATGCAACATTACCTACGCTGGCAGGATTACGGACAAAATGATTTGTGTGTATCAAATCTCTGCCGACATCCCACAGGGAACGTGCCAGGTGAGATTATCTTCAGGCGCTCATACCTGCGGTCATGCAGCCCAAGGTGTAAGGCGTGTGAGATAGCATGGTGAGAGGTCAAAGCTTTGAACCATTGCCGAGTGGCATCTGTTTTCCCATCCCTGCTCCAAGCTAATATGTGTCCATTTCCTCTAACCACTCTTCATTCCCAACTAAAATTATCATCATCATCATCATCATCATCATCAAAAACCATTTCCAGCTTGTTGCTGGGTCAACTCAGTTTTTTAATTTTTAATCTATATGAGGTATTTAATGTGCACTTTCTAAACCGGCTGATTATATCAGCACATGATAATTTCTCTGAGCCAGAGCGAAAGAGCTTACAATTTTTGCCGGGAAAGGTATCTTCACATACCTTCCAGAGTTCTTTCATGCGCCATAATCGACATGAGACTGACGGCTTCACTTCCCCTGCAGAAGGAAGTTGTGCTACAGATTTTTATTGTTTAAGAAAAATTCGTTGACACCAGCTGGGTTTGAACCTACAATTATCGGGTACTTAGACAAGCACTTTACCCCAAGACCATTGAGGTCGACTGTTTTTATGTTATTGTTTAATAAAAGAATAACTTTTTGTAAACACAAAGAGCCATGAAAGATATTATGTGTAATCGTTATTTGTGCATGGTTTATTCAGATTGCAGTTTATTCTTGCATTCATTCAGGATTTTTTTTTTTCATTATTATAATTTTTCACTTATTGCCTGATTTGTTAGGAAGAACAAATTTAGAAAATACAGATATAATTTTCTGCGGTCAACATTGATAGTGTTACTTAATTATATTAATGTTATTTATTAGGTATTAATAATATGTCTAAAGCTAAAGATGTAAATTATATTACTTGAGGTATGAATATATGAAAGTAGGTTTATTAATGATTGTAACAGTTATTTACTGTTCTTCCTAACAGAATATTACTTTAAGTGTGAACTTGTCTTTGAGAAAATTGTGTAGCTCTGAAGAGTCTTTGTTGTTGACCTTGTAATCTGGAAAAACACCTCATAATATCTTTTTTTTTCTAAATAAACTTGTTTTGTTAAGAAATTGTTAGTTTGGGTTGTGGTAGGAGAACAAATTTAGGGGCGCAATCAGAAACTTAATCAAAGAGGGGGAGGGGCATGCAATAACTTGCCTGAAATAATTTTGTAGTTTACAGTTGAATGAAGTAGCAGGATGGACGCAAAATTCAAGCATGCAAAATGGAAAAAAAAAAAATTAAAAATTCTGAGAAGTACTACAGGAGTGACAATAATGGACAAGATGATAAATGAGAGGGTGAGAGGGGTAGTTAAGGAGGAACCAGTGCAGGACAGGATAAAGAAGACATAATGAAGGTGTTACAGTCATGTGAGGAGAATGGAGGAGGATAAGATGTTGGATATTGAAGAGGGGTGTACGAGGCCAAGAGGAAGACTGAGGGACATGTGGCTGAAGGGAGCGCAGAGGAGTGTGGAGGAGAGAGGAGAAGACTGGGTCATTGTGGAGGAAGAGAGGAGAAGACTAGGTCATTGTGGAGGAGAGAGGAAGATACTGGGTCATTGTGGAGGAAGAGAGGAGAAGACTGGGTCATTGTGGAGGAGAGAGGAAGATACTGGGTCATTGTGGAGGAGAGAGGAGGATACATGGTCATTGTGGAGGAAGAGAGGACAAGACTGGGTCATTGTGGAGGAAGAGAGGAGGATACTGGGTCATTGTGGAGGAAGAGAGGAAAAGACTGGGTCATTGTGGAGGAGAGAGGAGGATACTGGGTCATTATGGAGGAGAGAGAGGAGAAGACTTGGTCATTGTAGAGGAGAAGAGGCGGTGGAGAGGCTTATGTTCCAAACAAACCCGGCCAGTGGCTGGAAACTGTCTATGTCAATGATTATAACATTGTAATTAATAAAAGTTGTGTTGTTTGTGCCGACTTGTTAATCGCGACTTGGAAATGCATTTCAGGGTGATTCTGGGGGTCCCCTGACCTATGCCGGAATCCTGGTGGGGGTGGTTTCTTTCGCTAAGGGTTGTGCTTACAAGAACTACCCCACAGTTTATACCAAGGTATCTGCCTTCCACCACTGGATCGAGACTAAACTGGGTGAGTTTGGACTTGGCCTCATAAATGAGATAGACAATGATTGTCGATGTTGCAAGTTGTCAGGAGGCCCTACTGCATGTCTGAAGGGATTCGGTTACATAAGTTACCTTAAGATCACTTACCTTGAACTATCTTTAGACCTCCGCGATACCTAAGATGAACTTTGTGAAATAAAACAATTTTTTTTAAAATTTGTTCTTTACCGGATATTTTGTATAACTTTTTTATACTGTTTCTTACTACCCGTTTAGGTTACCAACATATATATATATATATATATATATATGATAATTACTCTAATGAGCTAGGTTTGAATAGAGGAAGTGTACTCGCATTTGCATGGAGGTAGAGGGGAAAATCATTTGGGTAAAACCACCCTCAGTACACTCGACCGAGATTTGAACCCTGATCTTCCCGTCATCGACAGTTCGATCTATTGCAAGACAAAGTGTCATCAACATTCTTTGGACCCCGATTGGCTTACTAACTTATCAATGTTCTCATACACATCATTTCTTACTTTTTATTTTATCCATACATCTTATATTATTCCTTAGATTCATTTTTTTTAAATACTTCTGCCCCCGCATTTCTAGAAAAAAAATATAGAATTAATTAAATGTACATTTTCATTTTAATCTATTTAATTAACTTATAACACTACCTCTCAAGTTGATTTTAATCACAATAAAATATTATTTAGAAGTATATCAATTTACGAGCTTATAAGACTCAAAAATGAAATTTTGTTGGCAATTTAACTTTATTTTGCGATAAAATGGAAAATTGCCACAAAATTGGCCAGTTGTTGAAACCTGCTTCAGGCCATTCGACCATCGAAACAGGTCATTTAGGAAGGCTAACTTAGGTAAAATATATCAACACAATGACCTGGGTAAAGCTAGGGTGTAAATCCACAAGCTTTTGTTAATAAAGGGAACTTCTTCAATTTTTTTGTCCCAATAATTTCTATCACAGAACTACCTGAGTAATTTTTTGATCAGGAACATAACCCAAGGACCGTATTTTTGCAGTTTTTATAGCAAACTTTTTTTTTAGCGAATTAAATCAATATTGCTACAAGAGAAAGAAAAAGTTTAATTTTCTTCACATGGTGATAGCAACAGTTGCCAAGGGGGTCCTGGAATTTAATGACAACTTTTTATCTTCATTTAAAAAGTGTCTAATCTAATGCCGCTATGCTCATGACAGATATTCAATAACTGTTGATATCACCGTGAGAAGAAATTAAACTGTGTTTTTACTGTAGCAATATTTTATTTTGCCCAAAAAATTATTTGCTATGAAAACTTGATAAACACTGACCTGTTCTCGTGTCCTCTACACCCCCCCCCCCTCCCCTAACTTAACCCTTCCCCATTTAACCATATTGGTAAATGGAGAAATGGGATGAAACGTTATCTCAACATAGATTGGAATAAATAAAACAAAACGAGGACAGAATTAGGGAATGAAATGAAATGGAACTTAAATTACTATTCTTTTGTAAGAAATATTGGGCATCTCTGTGGTCTAGTGGTCAGAGTTCATTGCTGCAGATCCAGAGGTCTCGAGTTTGATTCACGGCGGTTCCAGATTTTCTCTTAAGCAGTGGGTCTGTAATGGGGTAAAACTCAGCCTCGTGAGGAAAAATGAGAAGTCACTTGAATAAAGACGTAACGGATTAGGTCTATAAAACTGAGATTAATGGTCAGAGGGTTTGTTGTGCTGACCAAATGACACCCTCTATCCACAAATGTCAGTACTATCATCACTAACGACGGTGGCCGCTCAGTCGATGTAGCTCGCTTGCAGGCTCAAGCCATGGAGGTTTTTTTTAATTGCAAGGAATAAAAAATAAATATTTATTACTTTGGTATCACTATTTATTTTTTCAGCCGATCACAAGAGGAGTCTTTTCAAGAACTTGGCAATACCGATTAGAAGTGTGTTTCACCACCAAGCAAGAATACTCTACTTTTAGGAAATATATACATGTCTTGAGCTCAATTAATTAAATTGTGAATGAATGATTATAATTAATGAATTAAAACTTAAAACTTGTGATCATATTTTATCACATTCTTATTATTTCGTGGTATTTAACATGCACTTTAGAAACCACTGATCATATTCTTTGAATTAAAAAAGGACACCTGGACACGAGAATTGAACCCTGAACCTTTCACTTAGTACGCCACTGCTCTAACCGCTGAGCTATCCAGGATTCGTCCCGTGCCCAGGGTCATTCTTCACTCATATTTTAAGGCAGAGTCTGTGGTGGACATGCGGAATTAGTCAGCTACATATGAACGACCAATAAAGGTAACGAGCTATCAGATAACACAGCCACCTTCTGGGTAGCTCAGGGGTTAGGGCATTAGCGTACCAAGCCAAAGGTCCTGGGTTTTAATTCCCATATCATCATTCTTCAAGTTTCACAATATGATATTTAGATTTGTCTATAACCGTAAATATAATGGTGTGGCTCTTTAATCCACCACTGATTATGCCAACATATGACCTACAAACTAACTTAATTCTAGAATAGGAAGGACAGGCACCACATCCAGTCCCCTGACTGTCAATTTATCTTGTTCCTAAGATATGTGTCATGGTGTTAAACTCCAGTATGTTCAGTAATCCAACTCCGAAAGTGGGAAACCTTCGTAAAAACGCCAGCGTTCCCTTCTCGGGCACAGCCTAAACCCCAAGACACGACCCCGACGAGGACATTATCGGACACCAAGGGGCCTCCTGAGTCTCCCTAGGAGACACAAAAAACAGATTATCTATTTCCACTTTCCTAGTGGTGAAATTTAAAAAAATAATGATAGTAAGACATGAGATAGCATAACGCACCTGCACGGATGAATTGTAGTAAAATAATAGTTCATAATTATGTAAGGGAGTCCTTACTAAGCTTGTGGTTTTAATTAATTTAGGGAAAATGTACCTGCATTAGTGTGACAGGAGAGTGGAAAACGCTTTAGGATAAACTGCCCTCAGCATATTCGACTGGGATTTGAACCTTGTTATCCCAATCATCGCTAGTCCACTCCTCTGCCAGATTGATGCCTTATACTATGCAACCACTGAAGCGGTTACTTAGATCATTGTTAAATTTTACATCAGGCACTGAAATAACCTTGAATTTAAAAGTACATATGACAAATATATATATTCTTACCTGACAAGCGTCCTTTCCCCCCTTAAGGTTCCCGGCACACAACATGGTTTCCTTATTGATGGGAATCGGTGAAAGCGCTATTTCACATTCCTCGTAAGAGATTACATTTAGGTTTACTTTGCGGAGCACGTCACTCGCAGTGCCGTTCTCCTGTTGTCGGAATGAACATAAATCAGAATTGTGCCAAGGTGGGGTGGAGAAGAGGTATTTTGATGGTACAAATCCCTTACTAAAGGTTCTTTTATTAACACTGCGTCTAACTACCCTTTTGGGTTATATGTAAGGGTGTGCAAAGTCCACTTTTTCATTTCGAAACAAACTCGAATCGAATAAATGAATTATTCTCGAAGCCGAATCAAAGCTTGAATATTTTTTTGTTAAGTGTTTTATGCTTGAAAAAAATATTATATTGTGGTTATTTAAATTACTTTATGCACTAAAAATTACTTGGAAAATGTTTTATTGCATAATTGTTTGTAATATTTTGTTTAAAATCTGATAAATCAAGCTATTATCACAACAATCATTTCAATTACTTCAAATTTTTTCATATTATCATTGATTTGTAATGAATATAACAACTCAAAATGCCAGTAAATGAACATAAATTGAATATTTTAGCTGTCAATATTTTTATTGCCAAAGCTTCGAAGCCAGAATTTTTTTCAAAGCAAAGTCGAAGTTTCGAAGCTTCGCACACCCTTAGTTATACGCTTATGTACTATTTATTCTAATTTGTTAAGGATAAGTAAGTTTAAAACTAAAAAAGTGTACCAACATTTGTATGGAGGAAGAGTGTAAAGCCATTTAAGGAAAAGCCACTCTCACTACACCCGACCAGGATTAAAACCATGGTCCCCCAATCATTGGCAGTCCTGTCTATTGAGAGAGTACACCTTGGACCATTTGACCACCAAAGTGGGCAAAAGTATTATTAATAGAGATGGGACACTTAAATACCTTGAATCCTTAAGACGATTCGAGGGTTCAAGACTCAAATCCTTAATATAAATAATTATTTTTTCAATTTTTCAAGTGAAATTTGTTGTCTTATGACTCCTGGATAAATATTAATTTGGTAGATAAATATTTCTATCTGGTGGATAAGTTAAAAGTGTGTCTCATGAATGCCAGATAGGATTTATCTGCCAGATAAAATGTATTTATCCTTCACATTTTAATCGAGAGTTTTAAGTACCTGATAACTTTTATCTGGAAGTTAAAACGGTTTTTGCTATAGTGATGCGTTGTTTTTCATGAGGTATCGCCAATCAGAATCTGTTTTTAGGTTAAAATCTTGGTTCACGTGTTTAGTAAGCACAGGCCCGGGCTATAACTATATAAAATTTGAACATTTAATTCACACTTTTGTATAAACTAATAAGCTATTTCTAGAGTTATATTTATATAAGAACAGATTATCAAAATGTGAGTACAATAAATGAAATTTTGTAAACGTTGTACCCAACTAATGCCCACATGTTGGCAGACATCGAAATTAGTACTTACAAGACAACTTTGCTTCTGCACCCACGTATCCTTAGATAAAAGTATATCACGTGACGCAATCTGTTTCTTCGCACTCGTTTAGCCGCCAATATTTAACAAACTTGAGTGTTCTCACCACTCGTGTTAACTAGACCTGCTTGCTAGGTTGTAGCACTTTCAGTAGGGCTTATACGCATGCACGCACCAGTAAAAACAGTACCAACCTTGCGTTTTCTGCATCCTACAGACAGCTATCTGGCAGATAAATTCAGTTCTTAAGACGCGTAAAACATTAAAGTGGCTGATAACTTTTATCTGGTTGATAACTTTAATCTTCCAATAGCAATATTTATCCAGTAGTCATAAGAGCGGCCTTTAGTTATTGGTGGTTCAGAACCAACTTTAATTATAAGTTAAACCTAACAACCAGACCCCAGACCAGTAATTTAACATTTAACTGAATGTATGAATGTTATAATAAATGGATTATAAGAAATAATATTAACCTTTAGTTACTACTTGTATTTTCTATTAGTCTTTTATATTTATATTTCCTCTTTTGTTCATAATTTTCTTTCAAGATTCGGATTCGAATTCAAGATTCAGGATTCTAAAATATATTTTGGAGATTCAGATTTGTAAAATAATGTATTCTAACCAACTCTATATTTATAATTGATTGTCTAGCTCTATTTCAGTTTAAAGTGGCTGCGGCAGCCCAAATCAAACTGGTCCACCCCTGGTTTTGACATAAATACTTGCCAGTTCATAGTGGTTAAAATGGAAGGTGGGATTTAGGGGTAGAAACTCCTCGGGCTGCAAATGGCAATGTGAAGACACTGATTATTGTTTTTTAAATCTAAAATGCAAACATCTAACTCAAAAAGGTACTTACCATTGTCGCCCCCCAACCGGTAACTGTGACCAAGGTACCTGGTTGTAGTTCGAGACCGGCAGCTGGCAAATTGGCCAGTTTAACCCGTGTGTTAAGGTCAAATGGGGCATTGACCTAACATTCGGGAAATACAACAACATATTAAACACAAGCAATTAATTCAATTTTATCAGACACTTTATAAAATGGTAAATAAACTGATAAAATGTTGTTACGTAAAATATAGTGAATCTATACAATATCTAATAAGATTAAATTTAAGAAACAAAAGTAATATAAAAGGTTTTCCGAATTAAAAATGTGTACGATTGTGTTTGTGTACCTTCAAAAGAGCGATGTCATAGTCGAGTTGATTAAAACTTGTGTGTTTGATGACCTCGATGATGTTCCGGACCTCTGCAGGCGGTTCCTTGGCTGACGTGCTTTTAAGAGACGTGGACCCACCTCGCAAAGTCAAGTGTGTCAAAGAATGTCTAAAAAAAACAATGATATTACAATGACTACCCTTTTATAGAAATAATAAAAAATAGTGACAAAAACAAAATATATTAAACTAGATGTATTTATAAGGAAAAAAGAAAAATACATCTAACATTTAATTTTAAAAATTTAGGACTGTGTTTTACTAACCATTTGGGTCACATGAATATGTACTAATTATGCTAATATACTAGGAATGAGGGAGTTTGAGATTAAAGGAAGTGTACCAGAATTTGCATGGAGGGAGAGTGGAAAACCACTCTCATTACATCCTACCATTATTCCAACTTCGAGCTCCCCGTCATAGACAGGTTAGTCTATTACAAGAGTGACACCTTAGACCATTTAACCACTGAAGCGGGCTATATTATGATTATATATTAATAACGCTTATCCAATTACAAATAATATATGATGACAAAGACAGGAAAACAAATAAATATGGATTTAAAGATAAATTAGCTACTCAATAGGAAAATAAGGCAGCTCCCCCCCCTTACCCTCCTCCCCCCCCAATCACACACACTCACAAACATGCACTAAAAATATATAAATTTAGGATACGAGTGATTTATTACACATTTTCTACATTTAATGTTGACAAACCAAAAAAAATTGACTTTTTTTTTCCTTTTCTAATAAATAAAATGTGAACTGCACAATAAATTAACTAATTTTTTTTGTTTTTATCATTTAAAAGTTGTTTATAAATCCTCGCCATATTCATATTACTCTAGACCAAATGACAACAATGTAAGTTAAATAATGTGAAAGTGTATTACTTTGTGAAACAATGCGCCGCCGACAGGACCCAGACTGGACTGATGAGGGTGGCTCCACAGTTATGGTTGTTCTTGTACGCGACAGACAACTGAAACATCGGATTCTTGTTAACTCTTCTAGCCCGGGTTCGTCAAGCCCACACTTCAATCTTTCAGTGTTTCATCAAATTAATTCACTAATTTAAATCTTTGAAATTGAAATGTATTGTTATGCTCGGTGGACAGAGATGTTTCTTTTTTCTCAATGGTTCTGTAACAGTAAATATGTTTTAATTTATGATCTTTGGGTGTAATGTGATGCTCTTTTTTGCCATTATGTTTCTGCAATAATGTAAGTTGGTTTGTTTCACAAATCTTACGAGTTTTTAGTAAATGTCACTTTTTTTACATCCATCACTGTTTCCAGCCTGTGGTCCGCGTCAGTTTTTTATTCAAGCCATATATTTTCCACTACCGGTTTGCTAGGCCTGTCATAGCTTTATATGTCTTATAATATAACTTAAGACTATGACAAACACAACATCCAGTCCTGGCCGTTAATTTATCAATGTGAAAGTGTAAACCATTAATTTCATGATGTATTTTCTGGGCTGCCAACTGAGCTAAGGTGTCGGACAAATACATGTCACTATATTAAGGTAAAAGAAAGAGAAAATCTATGCCGTTAATAGTTTTTTTTGTCATGTCAAATATTAAAAAGTTCAATTATTAATGTGAAACATTAACCTATAAATTGAGAATACTTCAACTTAACAAACAAATACAAACATTTAGCTAAAATAAGACTTGTGTAATACATTTGGGTCACTTATTGTTATCCAACTTTATAATTTCATACCCGCCTCGGTGGCGTAGTTGGCTAACGCGCTAGTCGTGTTGAGCTCGACTGCTGAGGACGGGGAGATTGAGGTTCGAATCTCGGTCGGGTGAACTGAGGTTTTTTTTCCTAAATGGTTTTCCACTCTCCCTCCACGCAAATGCGGGTTCACTTTCTCTAATTCAACCTTCCCAATTCTTAATCCATTAGCGTAATTAGTACTTAAAGTGTATAACCCAAACGGGTAGTAAGACGCGGTGCTAAATAAAAAAATAAATAATAATATAATTTCATAATCACCGGAGTTAATTGAATTTTGTTACTGAAATAAATTGCTATTCCTAGGTCAGAGTCGGGCATCTAAACAGTGTGACCAACTGTGCCATCATTCACACACAGTAAGATAAGTTGCGTCCCTGCTCGAAAAATCATAAGTTTACAATGTTTATTATTATTATTAGCACCGCATCTTACTACTCGTTTGGGTTGTACGCACTTACGCTAATGTGTAATGGTAGGGGGATTGTGAGATGAAATGGAGGACCTACAGTTTAACGTGGGATCCGAACCACGGTGGAGGCCTGGTATTCCACACATTCACAAGATGTCTTGTCAGAGGTGAAGGAAGGGTTTGGAAATCAGCTAAATCTGTGCCGGAACCGAGGATTGAACCCTGGCCGCCAGCACAAAAGTCTGACACCTTACCCCTAGACCGCTAGGTCACCGTTTACAATGTTCATTAGGATTGCAATCACCTGATGCGGGTACATGGTGATGGTGGTTGGCTCTCCTCCTACAATCCTAGCGGTTTTATCTTTCATGCTCCTCCTCGCAGAAAATCTCGCAGATGTGACAATTTTGCTGTTAAAAACTTTAGGAGGGGAAGAACAAACAAACAAAAAAAAAAGCCCATTAAATAACTGCTTAGTTGAAAATCTAATCAGAAAAACTAAATGAAAATGTTTTTATTTTTAGCGTATGCCACCAGGGTTTATCGGCTAAACATTCTTGGTCTCCTAGCAGTGGTGAATATGCGTAACCATCTTCTGAGGTTGAGGCACCGTGTAGGTGCAGTGATGTTTGTTATTATTATGATTATTTGATGCCATTAGAAGTCTTAAACCTAATTTAAACCTAATAAACCAGACCATGGCGACCATAGGAACAATTCCCCTTCGGGAAATATACCTATGGTACTGCTGGGAATTGAACTTGGGACCTCTAGATTAGTGGCCGAAAATGCTGAGCACTAGCACTAAACCAAGGGACTAAAGTGATAGTATTTTAATAAAATATACTTATTTTCAGTAATATCATCAGCCGGGATAACTTTGAATGATAGGGTAGCAATGGACAAATTTTCAGACACTAGTATTTAATATGATTTGGAAGATATAATTATAAAATAATTATATGTTTATTAGCCACTAAAAGCTATTTTTTCTACAAAAATAGATCAGATATAATTGTCTACAATAATATGTATCAAGTTATCTATCTATCATTTTCTAATAAGGCATTCAATGTTATCCGGCCATTCAAAGATACCCCCCATTTGATCACACATTTAACATTTATTAATTTATTTATCCTTACTTTCTGTCCTGAGGCCTGGACTGTAACTCAGGACCTATGTTACATTGTTTATCCACCTCCAATAATTTACTAGTTTATCCAATTTACAATCATACTATTTAATTTAGTGCTGATTATAGCTCCTAATCTAAGTGTCCCTATTTCCCCATCTTCTAATTTTATCCTACTAGTTGGTTCACACCAGGTATTTTACTCCCCCGGTACCCTACCCCGCTGGGTGTCCCACCGCTTCCGGAGCTAGTAGTCCCTGGATCGGCACATTTAACACTAGGATTATTTATTTCTTAGCTTATGTGCTAAGGCTGAGGATGACAGAGAATATAATTTTTTTTTTTGCACTGCGCCTTATTACTTACATACTTACATACACTAATGGTGTAAATATTAAGAAGGTATAATATACCTGCTTTTGAATAGAGGAGTATTGAGAAACCAATCATATTAAGACATCCCATTACACCCGGCATAGATTTGAACCTTGACCGTTCTCATCATCAGCAAACCAGACTAGATGAGACTAAGGCCTTTGCCCAGCAAATCTAACCAATGCGGGGTCATAGTATTATTATTATTATTATTATTATTATTATTATTACCACCGCGTCTTACTACCCGTTCGGGTTATACGCACGTACGCTAATGTGTAATGGTAGGGTGATTGTGAGATGAAATGAAGGACCTACAGTTTAACGTGGAATCCGAACCACGGTGGCGGCCTGGCATTCCCCACATTCACAAGATGTCTTGTCAGAGGTGAAGGAAGGGTTTGGAAATCAGATAAATCTGTGCCGGGACTGAGGATTGAACCCCGGCCGCCAGCATAGGGGGTCATAGTAAAATAATAATGTTCACTTGTATAAAGACTATCGGCTGGAAACAAATTTTGTATCCACAGGGTGGAGCAGAAAGTGTTGACACATTTATTACTATTATTTAACAACGTGTCTTACTACCCATTTGGGTTATACATTATTGATACATTTAATAACACTATATCTTTACTATTTTAACTAATAAATACTTCAAATTAAACTTAAAAAAAAAAAATTGAAAATTTTCTATATACCTTTGAATTAGTCATTTCTTAAAAAACAATATCCTTAAGACGGCCACCATTATATGACATGCATACACTGATGCATGCACTTCTCAAATCTTGGCATGACCTTATACAATGCCCTTTGCTGAATTGCTTAAGACATCACTACAATTCTTTAAGTTCCTGAATTGTTCTTGGGCGAGTTGCATAAACATTACTTTCTTACATGCCCCACAAGAAAAAGATTGAAGCTGTTAAGTCTGGTGAACAAAGTGGCCAGGCGATGTCCCCAAATCGTGAAACAAAGTGCCCAGGAAACATTTTGTGATGCACTTCCATTGATGTTTGAACTGTCTGACCCCTGAACTGAACTGTAAGGGAACAAATACCAACAACATGTGTTTCCAGCTAGTTGGGGCAACAGCCCACACAGCCCGAAAATCAGCCTACTCGGAGGATCGACTACCCCCGGGCCGGCCGCCCAACTTCGTCACAACTCAGGCAGCCAACACAGACTTTATCTTGTGAGTCATCTTGTTGTTGTTGTTATTATTATTATTATTATTATTAGCACCGCGTCTTACTACCCGTTCAGGTTATACACACTTACGCTAATGTGTAATGGTAGGGTGATTGTGAGATGAAATGAAGGACCTACAGTTTAACGTGGAATCCGAACCACGGTGGAGGCCTGGCATTCCCCACATCCACAAGAAGTCTTATCAGAGGTGAAGGAAGGGTTTGGAAATCAGATAAATCTGTGCCGGGACCGAGGATTGAACCCCGAACCCCCAGCACAGAAGTCTGACACCTTACCCCTAGACCACCAGGTCACCTGTGAGTCATGTTCGAGTGATTCGGCCAAGAACAATTCAGGAACTTAAAGAAAGAATTGTGGCGAAAGTTGAAGCAATTCAAGAAGAAACATTTCTCAAAGTTGTGTCAAGATTTGAGAAGCGCATACAACAATCTCTTGCATATACTGGTGGTCATCTTAAGGACAATGTTCGGAAGAAATTCACAGATATGTAGACAATTTGTAATATTTTGTTGTTATTTTAAATATAATTTGAAGTTTTTAATAGTTTAAATAGTACAGATATAGTGTAATTTAATGTACCAAAACTTTCTGCCCCATCCTGTAGAGTGGTATATTTAAAACAAGACACTCATTGAGGGCCATCACTACAGATTGACAGTTAAGCACTCCTACACACGTAAGACTAATTTAAAAAAAACTTGTATTTGCCATGTTTTGCCAACATTCACACTTTGTACTTTGCTGTTTAAAAATAAACCAAACCTTATTAAAAAGTGATTCTTACCATAATAGAGGATAATAATATGTATAAATGTTATGACATAGTCCATCTTCCTAAACTGTCCAGTGTGACTGTACACACTTTGTGGTTAAGAACTTATGTCACAATAAACAAAGACAAATATATCTACACGACACCACCGTGAGGAAGCTACCATGAAAAAGTTTATATGTATCAAATGTTTATAATCAACACATTATGAAACAACTTCAATCAAGATATCAAATGACCACAATAATTGAATCTATACTAAAATTCAGTATATGACTGAAGATAAATGGCAATGACAAATTTACACTTGACCTTATGCTCCACAATATATTAACAAACATTCCCTAGACGCATCTTAAAATTAATAAGAATTTGACCCGCTTTGATGGTTGTGTGGTCTAACGCGCTATTCGTGTTAGACTAGACTGCCAAAGACTGGGAGATCAGGGTTCAATCCTATTCCAGTACACTGAGGGTGGTTTTCCATAAAGTTTTCCACTATCCCTTCATGAAAATGCGGGTGTATTTCCTCTAACTTAGCCTTCCTAATCCTTAACCCATCAGTGTAGTTAGTACATAAGTGTAAAACCCAAATGGGTAGTAACATGCAGTGCTTGGAAAAAAAACTGAAATAAATTACTCTTAACAAATTTTAGTGTAAATTTAAAAATGACAATAAATTAAGACAAATATGAATGAGAAGGTATTTATAATTATTGAAAATTAAAGACAAATAGAAAATAGCTGTATTTAAAATTCAAATACTCAGGGTTTCTAGGTTTAATGGATTAATCTTTTTTAGCGCCGCGTCTTGCTACTCATTCGAGTTATTCGCTTATGTGCTAATAACGCTAATGGGTTAGGAATGAGGAATATTGAATTTAGAGTAAATGTGCCCTCATTCTTGTGGAGAGAGTGGGAAACCATTAATTAAAAAAACACCCTAAGTACACCCGACCGGGATTGAACCACAATCGC
>CABFVZ010002522.1:37758-83597 GCA_902151445.1 Timema monikensis | reverse complement strand
AGAGAGAGAGATATATATATACAAAGATGGACACTGACAGTAATATTCATTTAAATTAATATTTTAAACTATCCAAAAGAATTCTATTGTTAATTGAAATGATCATGTGCAAAATTATTAACACAAGACATTAATTAACATACCAAAGTGTGTGTGTGTGTATATGTATGTATGTATATATATATATATATATATATATATATATATATATAGAGAGAGAGAGAGAGAGAGAGAGAGATACAAAAATGGACACTGACAGTAATATTCATTTAAATTATTTTAAACTATCCAAAAGAATTCTATTGTTAATTGAAATGATCATGGGCAACATTATTAACACAAGACATTAATTTACATACCAAAGTGTGTGTGTGTGTATGTATGTATGTATATATATATAGAGAGAGAGAGAGAAAGAGAGAGATACAAAGCTGGACACTGACAGTAATATTAATTTTAATTATTTTAAACTATCCAAAAGAATTCTATTGTTCATTGAAATGATCATGTGCAACATTATTAACACAAGACATTAATTAACATACCTAAGTCCTTAAAATTAATTATGAGAAATAGAAAGTTGGAATGAAAAGAAAAAAATCAATTTTGAAAGGATTATGAAATTACAAGTCTCCTTTTACAAAATTCTTTTCCCCTTTTTAAAATACATTTATATATAAATAAAGTGCATGTCTCAAGCCTCTTGAGTGTCTCATTTGACTATAATTTGTTGACATTGTCTGTCTGAATCTCCAAACTTTTGTTTCCTTTAGACACGACAAACGAAAATTGTCATTGCTTGGAGGGGTCACAAGTTTATGGGACTCTAGCGCACAAGTTAGACAAATCGTGGAGGTCGTTAAACATGACATGTTTGACAAACTTGATTATGACATCGCTCTACTTAAGGTAAGGTTCACAAAAACTTAACTGAAACAAGTTTTATATTCTTTGAAATACCTGTGATTTGATTAATGTCTCCAATTATATATTACCGTGAATTCTCGTAGCTGTGTGTTGTAGAGTGAAACTTGTTTGTGAAATATAATTTTTAATTCACTATATTTACCTTTAACAATAAAATGAAGTTGGTTAAATTATATTTAAAATTTTAATTATCTAAATTAATAAAAGTCTAATGATGTATGTATGTATGTAAATCTGACGAGAGAATTTTTATCATTTCTCATTGAGAGAGAAAACTGAAATTTGGTGAAACAGCGAGTAAAGGAACCGCTCATGAGGGGTACAATTTTTTTTTAACTTGAAAATTGATCAAAAATAGAAACCATAAAAAATTAAAATTTGATTTATTTAATCATTTTTATTCGCCGAAATATTATTTTCATTTCAAATGACTTTAAGTGAAACTGAATTAATTTTGGAAACCAGTGAATAAATAATTATAATTTAATTTAATATTATTTTATATTTACCTGAGAAATATAACCACAAATATTTTCTTTCTTTTGTGTTCATTATCTGCATGTTAACATTAATGTGGTGGGATAAGGAAGGGTTAAGGAAGCCTAACCTTATTTGCGTGGAAAACCATTTAGGAATAAACCCCATCAGTGGATCGGGCCGAGATTCATAGCCTGAACTCCTCACTAGTACACTAGCCCCATGGCTTCTTTGGTGCTGATGGACAGCTCGCAGCTGACAGTTAAAAGCTTTGAAAAGTTATCAGACCAAATTATGTATCCCTACGCCAAACCATATGCTCTGCAAAAACATGTGTTTAGCAGATTTCACTTCTGACGGTCAAAATTTAGGTATATACCTACCTAAATGTTGCCTGTCAGAAGTCAGCTGTGAACTGTCAGTCAGCACCAAAGAAGCCATGGGGCTACTGTAGCTAGCCCGATCAGATTAGGTTGGCACTTTGTACACTTGTCCGCCATTGCAGGTGGTAATATAGCTATTTTAAAAGACTAAACTATACAACACTAGTGATGGCTATTTTGTAACCTTAGTTTAATGTATTTTTATCTTCCCCTAATGTTAGGTGTATCCGCCGTTTCAACTAAATGAGAATATCTACCCGATCAGACTACCAGAGACGGGGGTAGAACTCGGTGAAGGCGCCACTGTCACTGTGACTGATTGGGGGGCCACATCGGTGAGAACTGTTACAACCAATCAAAGGCAGGGTTAGTCGCACTGTGTACTTACTCCACCACCCTCATTTCCACCTTGTCCTTTGACAGTCGAGCAATCGCAACATTAGCAGTATTCACAGCCTTTCCTTAACCATTGCTGGTCAGAAAGAATCATTGCCCCAGCTTCATCCTCTTTATTCCGGCACCTACTATATGAGCAGTGCCAATTTAGCTCTTTGTTGCCTGGTTTCTTGCAAAAATAATTATATCTGTTGACCGATGGTATTTTAAGCACCACTTCTTTTAGGCACTAAACTAAAGTAATTAATAAGCCTACCGTACTAATTTTAATCTGTGGATGAAATAATACTTGTATTACCTTCTTTGAACACATATTTTAAATTTTATTTAGTAAAGGGTCAAATTTACTTTGTCTTGAATTTGAACCTTAGATAGCATGTATGAAAAACATAAAATATTACCTTACTTTTCTTCAATTTTGAGGTTATACTCATTTAGCTGCCATAGAATATATAAATAGTAACTGTTAACATTTCTTGTTATAATTTAAACAAATACTCAGTTAAGTGGTGAATTAATTGTCTAATAGGTTGGTAGGTTTGTCCCATGATTATGTTAGACTTAGCCTCTAGAAAAGATTATAAGTTGTTTTTTTTAATCACCTTCAAAAATAAAAAAATTCTTTAATTTAATTTTAATTCAGAATCGAAAAAATTTTCAAATTTTAAAACTTCACTCATATCCTTTACAATAATTTGAGGATTCGTCCTTAAGTCTCACACATTGACCACACTGTTCGCAGACAAGTATTTTTTATGGGTTATAACCAAAATTAAGAAAGGGGTCATCCATTAACAATATAGCACTGTTGAGAGTAAGGATAAGGGGAAGGGGGCAGCTCTAATATCTACATCAGGGGTCTTCAACCTGCAGCCCGCTGGCCACTTGTGGCAACATTTTTGTGACACGCTGGCTCACAAAAATTATTTCAAGAGAAATAATAGCAAATACAGATAAATGTGTTATATAATCAACTTGTAAAATACCTTTTTATTTTATTTACGTATTTTACATGGTTTCATAAACAATTATTGCTTTTTAATGAAGGAAAGTATTACATTTTTATACATATGTGATTTGAATCGCGCTACCTCCCGCTGTGAATCAACAGATAATATACTGTACTTCACGAGAAATCCTAATCCCTGGTGTGAGTGTAAGAATGAGCTGATACGAATATTTTACTATCCATACAATACTAATATTGTCAGTACAGTATTATGGCCCGCGATTCAACAAGAGACAGAAACTTTGGCCCTCGGACATAAAAAGGTTGAACACCCCTGGTGTATATGGTGTTATATGGGGCGAGGTTGGCGGGTTGGGGGTACATCACAGTGTACACAACACAGAACTTATAATTAAATTCTAATGTTGAAAAAGTAATAATTTATAATTAAAATTAATTCTTAGTATTAAATCTGAGATGATGTTTTAGAGTCACACAAGCTTCCCTATGAAATAATGACATTCACTCCTGATGTCAAGATTTATGTAACACAGGTTGGAAAAAGGGGGAGAGGGCGAATCAGGCTAAATATCTACTTGGTGTTATATAGTGGGAGGAAGGGGGAGCTGAAGGGTCATAACAGATGATAAGCCAAAAGTAGTATGTATTTTTAAGAACCATCCGCCATTGACAAGGAGTTAAGTAAACTTCAAACTGCTCTAATTTCGACCCAAGGAGAATGGTTCCGCCACCAGCAATCTGCGGCGAGTTGATCTGACGGTCATCACCCCCCAGCAGTGCGAGGAATCTCTCTCGCCTATTGGTATCCATGAAGAAACCATGCTCTGCACTTGGTTTCCAGGCGGAGGGAAAGACGCTTGTCAGGTTGGTGCGACTGTTTAAATTTTTTAAATATCTATAATTCCCCCTCCTAATTTTTTTTCAAGAAGGTGTTATTTCATTTTAACTCGCTATGTCGATTATGCTACCACTGAATCCCCTGACCTAATTATCATTAGAAGGGATTGTGACATGAGCAACGTAACTTTATAAAATAGGAAATAAAATAACACACAAAGGGAGAAAAAGGAAATTAGTAAAGAACAATTTCCTTTTTATTCGTTTAGTGTTTATTTTTTGTTTTCTCCTTAAGTGGTAGGCTGTTGTGGGTTCTGATAAAATGGAATATAGATTGAGGGATTGGTTTGTAAAGATATATTTTATACGAGAGGCAATCATTACCTCTTTGTTCAGTGGCAGCAGTGTAAAGTATAAACTGTGTTCTTCATTTCATTGTAAAAGCCATATTGTGTTTGTTCCTTTTAATGTGTTCCTATTCGTCTTTTCTGTGAATTCTTCCATATATTAACAAAACAGATCTAAAAAGTAAAAAGAGGTTTTCCTTATATATATATTTGACTCAAAAGATGTTTCAGCATTTGGCCAAGTTGAAATTGCACCTCGTCTACCCTGTAAGGTAGCACGCTTAACTCGCATTATTCCACTATGGCAGGCTGGGGGTCGCAATGACAATTCTAATATAATAGCGGGCCACCAAATAAAATACGATTTTTCTGTAGACGCAATTTATCATACAGTATAAAATAAAATGAAAAACAATATAAATATGATGGGCATTATACACATAATAAAATAATGATCCAATAAAATACAAATGGAGTCAAACGCGGCCTCGTGAGGACAAATGAGGAGCTACTTGAATAAATAAGCAGCAACTCCGGACTATGAACCTAGATTAATGGCCAGAGAGTCGGTTGTGCTGACCAAATTACACCCTCTATCCACAAGTGTTGGCAATATCGTCGCTATTAGCAGCTGTGGCGGCTCGGTCAGTATAGCTCGATTGCATGCTGACGTCACGAAGGAGGTATGTTTAGCTTTGCCCAGAGCTACACTATGGTACAGTTTTTAATATAGAGTCATAGTGTAATCATTCAAGGTTAGACTGCTACCTTTCAGGGCGAACGAGGTGTACATGTAACCTGTATTTTGTGCCTTCTAGGGTGACTCGGGAGGTCCTCTGGTGCATGATAATGTCCTTGTCGGGGTCGTGTCCTGGGGTATAGGCTGTGCCCGAGTAGGAAACGCTGGTGTTTTTACAAAAGTTTCTCACTTTCGAGACTGGATATTTCATTATTCTGGAGTTTAAGAACATGCCAGAATCACAAGCGAGAAATATGATTTTCTTATAATTAACTTTTTATTTTTATTTCTAAAAAAAAATATTTAAAAAAATTCAAGTATTTGAGTAGTTAAATATTGTTTCAGTGTATGGAAGGAATGAGAATTTGTTTTACTATTAGTTTGAAACATATTTGTATTAACCAATAAAAATTCTGTGAGAAGTAGTTCATATTTGGTGTAAAATGTTTCTTTTAAAACAATTAATTTAATCCTTTAACATAGCATCAAACAAAAGTTATTTCGAATGAACAGCGATGCAGCCATTTTTCGTAATAAAAGTCGTATTGTGCATGGTTAGCTTACTTGTTACTTTCCATTTTACATGAATGGTACATTAAAGAGCAATGAATAGTTTCTTAATTTACTTTATCATGTATCAGTACAGTCACATGAATAATTTAAATATTTTAAATTCCAAAAATTTGCTTATAAAAATTGATTCTCTAAATAATTAAAAGTATCATATACCCTCTCGAATGATCAAATGGCCAAGTATTTCACTCTTGCAACAGACTGGACAGCCAATTATGGGGAGATCAGAGTTTGATTCTCGGCTAGGTGTGTACTGAGAGTGGTTTTTCTTAAATAGTTTTACACTCTTCTTCCACGCCAAATTAGGTACACTACTTTAAATTTAACCTTCCCCACCCTTAACACAATATCATAATTAGTACATAAAAAACGAGCGAGGAGGGAGATGTGGTGATAAAAAATACATTTATTATTGAGTCATAATATTTGGTAAATAATTAGGTCACTTTAAGTTTGAGTGATGCCCACAAATCCAAATAATAATACATAACATTGAGACCAATTTATTTTATTCTAAAATTGAAAAATGACACCTGGACACAATAATCAAACCCGGGACTTTTGGCTTGATACACCAATGCTCTAGACACTGAGCTATCCAGGATATGTGCATTCGTATAGTTGGCATTAACTCTCGGCAGCAAGCATAAAACCTTCCCAAGTCGAAGGTGGCTGTGTTATCTGATAGCTCATGATCTTAATTGATCACACATATGTAGATGACAATTTCCACATGTCCATCATAGACTCTGCCTTAAAATATGAGAGTGGCATGACACCTGGATAGCTCAGTGGTTAGAGCATCGGTTTACTAATCCAAAGGTCCAAGATTAACTTTTGATCAAAAAAGAGAATTGAATTAATTAGGTAGGTCATGTCCTGAATTTTGAATGGAACAAAGTGAAAACATACATACCTATATATTTATGCACATTATACAGGTGCAGTTTTTCTACAACACATACCATGTTCTTTGGGGTGAGTTTATTTTTTTTATCTTTGCATGTTGTTTGTGATATTAATTTTTGAGTTTAACTAAATGAATATTTAGCAAAACATATTCCGAAATTTGTGTCTTCTTTTAAATATATTATTTAGAAATAATTTATGAATTAAACAGGCTGCGCCCTCCAGCTTCTAAAGTGACTGGATACTGCCCTCTCATATATTCAAAAAGTCATGGATAAAGTGTATTTTTCTTTAAAGAGATGTATGTAAAATTTCCTTTTAATACTTCATCCATGGAGAATCACACATTTTCAGAAGTAATTTCAATGTACTGTATTGCGTTTTAAAACTTTCTTTCCTTAAAAAACCAACTTCGTTGTATTTGAAAATCATGTGACATGTTGATTCCCTCTACCCAATAGGAAGCTAGCCTTCACAACATCAGGTTGCCAGGAGTTCTCCTATTAGTTAATTTTAGCACTGGTGACAAGGGGTCCAGATAAACCTAGTATTATCATAAAGAAAGACAAACTTTTGAATAACACTAGCGCAGACTCTTCACGTCAGTTCGGAAACAAACAAAGAACTTTATTAATATCAATTTTATAACAGTGAAAGTGTATTCAAATCAATAAATTGTGTAAAAACATTAAATTTTACTGATTTCAATCAAATTACATAGAATTGTATTGTCATAGTCGTGTGATAACAAGTGCGCAGTAAGGCATGCACGCGTCATCATCATAAAACCCCGGTATCATTATACTTACTGCTCACCGTAAGACATACATGGGTATAATCATCATCATCGTCATTGATAAAATACGGAAACATTATAATTGATACCCAATCGCCGGTATCTTAATAATTGGCGCCCAATCACGGGGCAATAAAATCCCATATCATTATAACACAATAATACGTTTATGTCTATTGTTAAAATGTTACTTAGGTGATCAAATTAAAGAACAGTAAATTTCAAGTAGCTGCCCACTAGCTCAAGTTCATAATTTATGAGCGTACTCCCTTGCTTCCTAAAAGAAAATTACCATAAAAAATGTTTGGTTATCGAAAATCTTATAGCACTTTCGAGAAGATCACATATGAATTTCAGAACACCGTACCAGACTATTTTGAGTCGATGACTCAACTTTTGTCAGACATGGTGACAGGTGTCTCGCTCTATTTACCAAGTTATTACTGGCTCCTTTTTATTGTAGCTGTCACAACGTGGCTTTACATCATCAAAAGTCAAATGTACATAAACAAGAAGAAAATGACTGACTCCCACGAAAACATCTCGAAGATAAGAAAAGCAATCAACAATCAAGAGGACAGAAGCAAAGTAATACAACAAAAAATAAATGCAGTAAATGCTTCTAACAATGAGATGCGTGTTCTAATTAGATCAAAAGTCAATCGACTGAGAGATCATACAATGTGTGCTGTGAACTTACCGTCAAACATCTTGGAAGAGTTTAAGGATTGACGAAATAGATGACCCCTCACATTACGAAACAACAAACAGAATTAAGAGATATTACAGAAAGATATACATATAAATATTTCAGAAACTAAATTGGGTGTATCATTGTAATACTTTTTTATGCCATGTACTAAAAATATATCTCAATATATAAAGTTTTGATTTGAAAAGATGTTCAATAATAGAAATACCTCTGGACAACCAACAGCTACTCTTTAAGTCATGTTTAGATGTGAATGGTGCAGTTATGTTGTCTTGGTATGACAAAAGGTATATTTAGAACATATAAAACATATTTTATATCTACATTACTAAAAAAAATAATTTAGTATCATTTTATTGGAATCGATAGTACATTTTAAAAGTGAATCAGCTTGATATTTTATTTTGTATATGCATATAGTTTTATAATTATTTTTTCCCCCACTGGGTTATAGTAGTCGTTCGGGCTATGCATATACATACCCATTAATTAGGCTAATGTAGTAGAAATGAGGTAGAATTTTAGAGGAACTGTACCTGCAATAGTATAGAGACAGTGTGGGTAACCATATAGAGAAAAACACCCTCAATACACCTGACCAGGATTCAATCTCCGACCTCCCCGTCACTGGCAGTCCAGTCAAACACAAGAGTGATGTGTTAGAATGTGGGGACATCGATGCTGGTTAGGTCTAGAATTGGTGTAAAATAACCCTACTATCCTTTCAGGTTGGCTTCCTTTTTATCAGATTTATATGATATATATGTACACGAGTCCTTCGAAAAATACTATTTTAAGCAACCACTACTTTTCTAGATGGTTAACACAATCACAGAACACCCATGTTATGATACTGAACATAGAGGAGTTAAATTATACGTATTAATTAAAATGGAGACACAATACAAAGTGTGATAAAAATATTAGATACACACTTATTTTAAATTAAATTATTATTATTATTATTAACACCGCGTCTTACTACCCGTTTTGGTTATACGCACTTACACTAATGTGTAATGGTAAGGTGAATGTGAGATGAAATGGAGGACCTACAGTTTAACGTGGGATCCGAACCACGGTGGAGGCCTGGCATTCCACACATTCACAAGTTGTGATTAATTAAATTAAATTAAATTAAATTTGTGTCATTTGGTGCAGTTATGTAATCTTCGTCTACTTTGAATGGTATCTTATCTTAGCTTATCTTACATTAATTATTACACTATGGTATAGCTTATAAGATAGTGTCATAGTATAATCTGTAAAGGTAAGACTCCTACCTTTAAGGGTATAGGGAGTCTACATCACAAATTAATATAATTTGAATTATTCCTTTTACATTATTTTTTATTTATTTATTTGAGGTATTTAAAGTATACTTTATGAACTGACTAATTATATCAACACACGAGAATGTACTATGAGCGACCCGCCTTGGTAGCTTAGTTAGCTAATGCGCTGCTTTCGTGTTGAGCTAGACTGCCAAGGATAGGGAGACCGATGTTCGAATCTTGCTCGGATGAACTGGGGGTAGTGTTTCTTAAATGTTTTTCCACTATCCTTCCACACAAATGTGGATTCACTTCCTCTATATTCAACACTCCCAATTTCTAATCCATCAACGTAATTAGTACTTAAGCGTATAGCTCGAACGGGTAGTAAGACGCGGTGCTACATATACTATGAACGAGCGCGAAAGAGCCTGTAAATGTATTTTCACATACCTTTCAGTGTTATTTTACATGCTACAATCGACATGTGACAAACTGCTTTACTTCTCTATCGATGTGAACTCATCAGGAAACCTAGGTTGGGGGATGGGGCAGTAGCGATGGATTTTCTTCAAGTGGCAGGCATTATTTCTTTTTGTCCAGTGGCAGCAATGTAAAGTGTAAACCGTGTTATTTTCATTGTATTAGCCATAATTTGTTTGTACCCTTTTATGTTTTATGTTTTCTATCCACCTTTCCTGTATCTTCTTCCAAATATATCTTACATTCATACATTCAGTTAAGTGTTAAATTAATTGTAGGGGTCTGGCTGATCAGTTTTTTCAATAATTATGTTGGGACTGTACAACCAATAAGCAGTATTAAAGCTCTAAAACAAATTCCAATTCAAAATTTAAAAAATTTTCAACTATTGAATCCTATAATCTTAAATATCCTTAAGGATTCAAGATACTAGGATTTGAGAACTCCATCCTTAGATACAATATAAATAAATTATTTGTTTGGGTTTAATTTCTATTTGTATTGTAATTATTCAAATCAAGAAAGTGTTTTATGAAGAGAAGTAGTATATACAATTCTGAATGGCCCACATGAGTCCATGGTGTGACTGAAAATTGTATTTGTTTCTAGCTCAGATTGTTATTGTTGTTGTTGTATCATCTTCTCTTTGAATTAAATTAATTAGTATAATTCTTTCTAATTTAAAAAAAAATTTAGACATGAATAAAACAAATAAACTCTGGAATCAACTGTATTTTTCTTGTAAAGTCAAAATCATAATCATATACATAATAGATTTATGTTTGACAAACCACAACTTATTTAGCCAAATCAGTGTGTCATATCATTAAATAGGAAATTAAAGTTACATCGCAGAGTCCTCAATTATTCGAGTCCTGATCAACCGCGACTCCATATTATCTGAGTTGGCAAAACAATTTATGTTTCGGGAGAATCATCAAGTATTTGAATGCTTGTAAGTTATCAAGGGTCCCTGATGGTCTTGGAGAGAAAAATTGAGGTCAAACCCTGCAATGGGTTGGAAACCACTGCCTTAGATAAAGCTGACAACACCCTCACATTGAAATGCACTGCAAAAATAAGTGTGAGATATTAGTTTATTTGAATATGGGAAATGAACCCGGAACCCTTGGCTTAGCGCATCAGCTGAGCTATCCAGGAATTGTTCCATGCCCCAGCATTATTATACATCCTTTTAGTACTGTATCTTACTACACATTTGGATTATATACTTTTGTACTAATTGCTCTAACAGTTTTAGGGATAAGAAAGGTTATATTTAGAGGAAGTGTACCCTACATTTGCATGAATGGTAGTGGAAAAGTATTTGGGGGGATGAGGGGGGAACTTCAGTACACCTGACCGAGATTTGAACCTCGATCTCCTTGTAATCAGCAGTCTAGTCTTCTACAAGAATGGTGCCATAGACCATGCGGACACCAAAGCATGTCCCCAGTAGTATTGTGCTATGCCAATGGTCCCAGGTTTGCTGCCTGTGTCCAGGTCAAATTTACAAACATGATATTAGATGTGGTTACATCTGTAGCCTATACATCATTTCTGTATCGCTATTCATGTAAACTTTAATGTGCAAGCATTATCTTTATCCAAGTGTGAGGTAATTTAAAGGTGCGGCGCCACAGCCACCGGACTGGACTTTACTTGACTCGTGGCTTGAACAATGTACAAGCCTTAAGGTTGAGAACGCCGTGGCTTGAACAATGTACAAGCCTTAAGGTTGAGAACGCCGTGCCTTAACCAATGTACAAGCCTTAAGGTTGAGAACGCCGTGCCTTAACCAATGTACAAGCCTTAAGGTTGAGAACGCCGTGGCTTGAACAATGTACAAGCCTTAAGGTTGAGAACGCTGTGGCTTGAACAATGTACAAGCCTTAAGGTTGAGAACGCCGTGCCTTGAACAATGTACAAGCCTTAAGGTGCGGCGCCACAGCCACCGGACTGGACTTTACTTGACATGACTGGAGTCCAGTGTGATTTTCCATACAATGTTTATTTATGGTCTAGGCACCACTGCGACCGGACTTGACTGGACTTGACATGATCTGCCGACCGGAGTCAGGTCGTGTACAGTCCCAATTGGAAAACTAACTTGAGTCTGTTTCCCCCACCACTCGTAACAACACTATCTCCAGCACGTGCAATTGTTTACCTACCACACGTCTACCATTTTCATATTAATATTTTTATTTAAAGTACAAATTTAAAGAACTTACAATTATATTTAAAGTATCTCTATATTCTTCTTAAAAATAAGTTCTCGAATATTAAAACTTGATTTTATAAACCGTTCTAATATTATTAAAACAATTTAAAATGTTGTGTATTGTATGACACAAGTAACAAGAATTTTTGCAACGCCAGGATGAAACACAAAATTTGGGATGAGATAGCAGCTATACTGAACATTAAATCGGGAGAGTGAAATATAATTTATATAACTTATATTTTTATTTCTATTTTGTACAGTAAAATAATTTTTCATAAAAATTTGTAAAAAGGAATCATTTTACTTTGCTTGCTTTAGTATCATGCATAATCTGAACAATATAAATTACATCTTCTTGGTTGTTATTTATTCCCTTATTTGGTATAAGCTTTGGTCTTCCACTACAATGACATGTTTATGTGATGTTACACACTCTTCAAATCTTATTTATAATAAAGATGATTAATTTAAATTCATATTATTGTAAAGTTTGTGAAATTTTGAAATGTTATTTGGAAGAAACTATCTGTGGGATGATTTGGTTAGTCGAAAGTAGTTTTTAAATTGCTCATCTATCAAAGATTTCATTAATGTATGAAACTCGCCTAACAAATTTATTTATTCCACATATGTATTTATCCGTGTTCTCTTCCTTTTCGATAGCAGTAGTGCACAACAATCCAAAACATCTTCATCTGAATCGGATTCAAAACTTAAATCCAATAACTGCTGCCCGGAATTCATACTATGCTGAGAGAAATACAGAATAAACTGATATGTTTTAGACTACACAGTCAACTCAAGTCTGTTCACTTTGGCGCATATCCACACTAGTCCAGTCATGTCAAGTAAAGTCCAGTAATGTCAAGTCAAGTCCAGTCCGGTGGCTGTGGCGCCCTACCTTAAAAGATGAGATTAAGTTTTAAATACTTTTGTTTTAGTTCAGTTGGCTAAATGTTGTTTCAAAGCACAGAGATCAGCTCTGGAACCTCTTGAGTTGAGCTAGTTTTCACCCCTGGCCGCATAGCCAGCAGCTCTGTGACGTGAGAGGCCAGGTTCGCATCCCAACAAAGTAATTGCTCATCTAATAGCTTCTGAGTGCTTGGGCTCAGTTCGGGCGCCCAATACAAGAAGTCGGCCAAATTCTTCCTTCCTTCCAGCGGGTCTTTCTCGTACCCGGACACTACCACCGAACCAAGGTTTCCTGTGGGGGAAAAAAAATCATATACATCTGTGAATCAAGTCTTTTGAATTTGAATTGAATATCATGGTTAAATACGCTAAAATTACAATGTTAGATAAAAAAAAGCAATCCTATACATCTGTGAAGCAGATTTTTACAGTTCGAATTGAATCTTATCTTGGTTAAAAACAGTTACACATTATATAAAAAAATATTAAATTATTTTTGGACCCTAGTCATATAAGTTATCATGCATTAATATATGTTTTTCAATATGTTCATGTAATAATGGCTCACCCTGTCAAAATTAAGCGGTGATTATACATTATCTTTAGATATATCTTCAGTCCTCAAAATTAGAACATTTGTTAAATATTAGCCAAGGGTGTGGTTATAGGCTATACAAAGGATTTATAAGGGCTGTTTTTAGGAAAAATTGTGGCTTATTTTCTGGTCAATATGGTAATAATTAATAAGCAACTTTATCTAAAAAAAAATGTTATTAAAAATATACTAACATATTTTAGGCACAGTGTGGGTGTCGGATTTACAAATGCCTAAAACCTTATTGATTTTTTTATAGTTTGGTTTGATTCAAGTTATCAAATTGAATGATATAAAATTAGAATTGATATCAATATTACCAAATCTTCACAGACACCTTATTAACTATGAAGTTTAGAGACAATGAGTTGTATGATTGAGTTTAAATCACACACACTGATGGTTACGAGGTTTATAAAGTATTAGGTTTGCGATAGGTTGGACTTCCACTGAAAGGGATTTCAAGATCTGAATCTTGGCCAGATGTAATGGGTGTGGGAGTAGCGATAAAATATTTGGGGAGTAAAATAAATATTTTAAAATCCATGATCAACATCATTTAAAAAAATACAAGTAACACATTATTATAATCTTAAAAACTTAGCGAACTTTCAAACACAATCTTAGTGCTAGTTTTTTTAATGATACAATCTACTTCTTAAAAAACTGATGGCGTGCATTGACGATTTTATCACCTTGTTCAGGGAGCTGTGATTTGAGGAAGTTGAAATCACTGGGTTAAGTCAATAATAACCTGTTTTTTTACATACTAATAAAATAAAAGTATGAGACAATAATACACTTAAATTACCCTGGAAGGTAGCAAGCTTACCTTGCATGGTTACACTATGGCACAGCTAGTAATATAAGGCCATAGTGTAATCTGTCAAGGTAAGACTGCTACTTCTCAGGCTAGATGGAGTGTATATACTTTCTCACATATTCTATTATTGTTACAAATGAAATTTTTTAAAAATGGCAGAAGGAAAGGTATTTTACTAAGATGACCTGGCCACAGTTCAAGGTGATGAAAATGATAAACATTTATATTAAGAAACTGTCATCTTGCGACTTACTGATGAAGTGAGGAAGTTTGTCGAGGAGAGCTGTGTGGAAGGTGCGGTTGTTGTGACACGCAAGCTTGCCCAAGCACTTGATGACCGTGGAGGGTACCACAGGCTGACACAGTAAGTCTGGCAACGATGCAATCCACGGCTGGAGCACCGGGGACCTATAAGCTTACTCGGTTACAGTTGCATCGGCGTAGCATGACAAGACAGTTCAAATATTACTATACAAGCACTGTTTGAAGAAGTGTCCGAGAGTTTCCAACATTTGTACAAATACTTTTGTTTGCAAGGTTGCCATTATTTTCTTAGTACAAAATTCTCTGTGTTTTATAGTTTTTTTCCCCCTTAAGGAGTTCTCATTTTTCCAGAAATATTAGGGAGTGGTATGTCTGTATCTCGGTCTCAAGCCAAAAACCATTTTACCGATTTGGCTAAAACTTTGTATTTAGGGTTTTCATAAGATAGAAGGTTCCCCCGAGGAATTTTTAAAATTTGATATCCAACTCTAAAATTAAGGGTAGTTTACTAAAGGATAAAAAGAGAAAAGAACTATTTTCTCAAAACCTGATCAAACAATTTTTTATTTCCAGTCATTGTTTAACATTACAAACAAAACGGGGATCCCCATTTTCTCATGAAACTGACTTTAAAGATACTTTACATAATCAGAAATTACAATTTTGATCATATCTCAACTCTGAGAGACAAAATAACATAACATCGCAAAGTTGTAGTACTACTATTAAAAACCAAAATATTTTATTTGGAATATTTTTTATATAAAATCAGTAGTTTCTGACCTATCAGCAAATATAGTTTTTTTATGCCGTTCTTAGAATAAAGAAAGTGATTGATATAATCTTTGGTGGTCAAAATGTTCCTCTTTTCTCGATGTTTCTATAACAGTGTATATTATTTCATTAATGATTATTGGTCGAGTGTTTTTGTAGCAATGTATATTTGTTTGTTTCACTAATATTATGAGTTTTTTGTAATTCTCTCTATTTTAAGATAAAAGAGATATAAGTTTATGCGATGCATCATAACAATGCTTTTTGTGTGTGATTTCAGATACTAAAAAAAAACTCCTTGTTTTTTTCCCAATTTTTCAGGTTTGTATTTCAAGTAATATTATCTCTATAAGGAAAACTTCTTTTGTGCTTTTTGAGGTAATTGTATTACATTTGGAAGAAAGTTCAGGAAAGGTGGATAGAAACATATAAAAGGAACGAGAACAAAATGGCTTTCACAGAGCAATGTTAAATATGAACGGTATTCTTCTTTTCATTGTAAAAGCCATATTGTGTTTTTCCCTTTTATATGTTTCTATCCCCCTTTCCTGTACCTTAGTCTAAATATAATACAAGTAATATGATCTGTAACTGTTACTTTTGATTGTTAGTATTAATTTTTTACATCCATTACTGTTTCCAGCCTGTGGCCTGGCCTGTTTTTTATTCAAGCCATATATCTTCCACTACTGGATGACTGGATCTGTCCTAGCTTAATATATCTGATAAGATAACTTAAGACTAGGACAGGCACAACATCCAGTTCCTGTCCGTTAATTTATCAATGTGAAAGGGTAAATCCACATTTTCATGATACATTTTTGGTCATACCGGGACTCAAACCCAGGATCCTTAGCAAAGGAGAGAGACACGCTACCGACAGAGCTAAGGTGTCGGAATGTTGGCATTAATGCCGATAAAATAAATACTATCTTATATGTTTTGCAGTAAGCTTGTTGTAAACTCTGTACTGTGGATGAGCTTAGGTAGCCCTCACCCAAGAGGGGTTCAGGTACTGCTAAATAAGTGATTATCGGTTTAATTGAGGGGTCACCGTCTTCCCCAGGTCTCCAACGAATCATGCTGGGTTGCTAGTAATATTATATTTAATACACGCCTCAGTAGTTTACTACACTTCCTGTCTCATATTTCTAAAATGGTATATATTACATAAGTTGGGAACACTGGTCTACAAGACTAAGTTGAGACCCTTACAGTAAAATTTTCAGAGAAAAATAATTGAATAATTCACCTGTTAATTATAATTATATTTTTTACCCTAAGTAAAACAATTTTTTAACACATTATGATGAGATTAATGGAACATTTGTCCATATTATTGTTTTGATTAAAAACATACCCTAATGAGAGAATAGCCGAGACTTTTTTTTTTTGCATCACGCCTTACTACCCATTTGAGCTACACACATTCATTAGCTCTAATGGGGTAGGGATAAAAAAAAGGTAGTAAGTATTTAAATGACATGTACTAGCATTTGTATGGAAAAGGGGAAAAAAACATTTAGAAAAAAAAAACATGGCTGGAATCGAACCAAAACATCCTCGTCACCATCAAACTAGACTAAACAAAGCTTGATGTTTAATCCATGTGTCCACCAATGATAGTTTTAAATACATCAACTCTGGGACAAGTTTATAATGATTGATTTTTTGCATCAGGTTTTACTACTCATCTCTGGTTAGATGTATATGTAACAATTATGCTAATCTGTTAGGGATGAAGAAGGTTCAGTTTAGAGGAAGTGTACCCACATTTGCATGGAGGTAGAGTGGGAAAACCCGTCTCAGAACACCCGCCTGAGATTAGAACCCCGATATCCGTGTCATTGGCAGTCTAGTTCATCACAAGAGTGGCACGTTAAACCATGTAGCCACAGAAGCGGATATATAATTTAATAATTATCATCATCATAACACCCCCAAACCCCAAACAAGATGTCTACCTACACACACAAAATAAGACACAACTCACCTGGCAAGGTTCTTAAGGTGTATATCCAACACAAGATGTCTACCTACACTCACAAAATACAACACAACTCACTTGGCAAGGTTCTTAAGGTGTATAATCAACACAAGATGTCTACCTTCACACACAAAATACGACACAACTTACCTGGCAAGGTTCTTAAGGCGTATATCCAACACAAGATGTCTACCTACTCACACAAAATACGACACAACTTACCTGGCAAGGTTCTTAAGGCATATATCCAACACAAGGTGTTTACCTACACACACAAAATAAGACACAACTCACCTGGCAAGGTTCTTAAGGCGTATATCCAACACAAGATGGATCAGTAGATGAAAGAGAACCGGTATCTCTCTCTTACGGCTCAACGAGGTCGAGACCACAGCCTCCAAGATGCTCGGAACAGCCATCGCTTTGTACTTGGACCAAAACATAAACCGTTCCCCTAACAAACATCCCAGGACCTTGACAAATTGCTCGCTGGCGGCGTTGTTATCTCCACTGGTCCATTTCGTCACATGTTCTGGAATAAAACAGAGGTTTATAATGGTGACTCTAGTTGCACTGATGCCCATCGTCTTGTTTGACGCATTAGCTAAGATGAGAGCATTTCTTTCTAGGGAGTCAAAGATCCTAGATTCGATTATTATCAACAGGGACAAAAAAAATGTATTGTGTGTTAAATTGGGATTTCTCCTTTCACAGATAATGGCCTGAATAAGGTTATTTCCAGGGTTGTGGAGTCAGTATGTCAAGCCTTCGACTCAGACTCCTTCATAAGATGCTAATGTATATTAATTAGTAATAAGAAATTTATTGCAGTTTTTGATGAGAATACTAGCTGTTACCAGAAGAGATAGGATTAGGAATGAAGATCTGATGTCTGGAGTAAAGGGAGTACATGATATAGTAGAGGAAGCAAGGGTGAGATGGTATGAGCATGTAATGAGGATGTTGGAGTACATGATATAGTAGAGGAAGCAAGACTGAGATGGTATGGACATGTAATGAGGATGTTGGAGTACATGAGATAGTAGAGGAAGCAAGACTGAGATGGTATGGACATGTAATGAGGATGTTGGAGAACATGAGATAGTAGAGGAAGCAAGACTGAGATGGTATGGGCAGGTAATGAGGATGTTGGAGTACATGATATAGTAGAGGAAGCAAGGGTGAGATGGTATGGACATGTAATGAGGATGTTGGAGTACGTGAGATAGTTGAGGAAGCAAGGGTGAGATGGTATGGGCATGTAATGAGGATGTTGGAGTACATGAGATAGTAGAGGAAGCAAGACTGAGATGGTATGGGCAGGTAATGAGGATGTTGGAGTACATGATATAGTAGAGGAAGCAAGGGTGAGATGGTATGGACATGTAATGAGGATGTTGGAGTACGTGAGATAGTTGAGGAAGCAAGGGTGAGATGGTATGGGCATGTAATGAGGATGTTGGAGTACATGAGATAGTAGAGGAAGCAAGACTGAGATGGTATGGACATGTAATGAGGATGAAAGGGGAGAGGATTCCAAAGAGCTTAATGTATATTAACCATGTAGGGAAGAGACTGTAAGGAATACCAAAGAGATGGGAGGAACAAATAGCTGCAAGTGTGCAAGTGAGAGGAGGAGAGTGCAGGAGGAAGAAGGTGGAAGAAGAGAGGGAGATGGAGGCATTTAACTAAACAGACCTAGCCATAGGCTGGAAACAGTTCATGAGGATGATTATTATTATGCCTGCAGTAAAATGCTCCAATACAGATGACTTTATGGAAAACTTCTTTGGCATTGTGAATTTATATTTAAATAAATTTGTCAAGCAAAGTTACAAACATTGGTGCTAAGTAGAGGTGGAATCATTCAGTAAAACCAATTACCAATTGTTTAAAATAATTATTCATGCTATGATTATTTACACTGATTAGTCCCAATTATTGCGATTTTGATCAATAGAATCCTACCTAGAAAATTTAGCTTTAAATTTTACTTAAAAAAGACGCTTAATCAGCATAATAATCGCCGATTATGATTAATTGCTGATGCACTAATAATCACCCGATAACAGTTCATCGGTATCCGCATTGGAACACCCTTAGTGCTAAGATATAAAAAAAAGTATAACGTTAAAACTATACCATACTATATTGTTATAATATTATAAGTGTTTATTTTGATGCCGAGTCAGGTACAGTTTTACAGACACCAACTCCGACTCCACCCAAATTGCTCACGACTAACTCTGACTACCCCAGCCCAGGTTATTTTCCAATCATTTATTCTATCATTTTTAATTAAAGGTTATGATAATAGATGGCCAAGCCTTATAAAACTTTATTCAGTGTATGATATAAATATGCACTAACTAACCTTATGACCTTAAGGACGTTGCCTACCTGTGACATCACGACAAGTCAAGATAGGATTTATACTGTTAGTATATTTATGTTTTACTGGACGAGATTTAAAGATATAACGTTGAAACAAAAAAACTAACACTCTAAAATAGTCTTACATTGTCACAAATTATTTTTTTTTATCTTGAAACTTTTTTTCTGATTTTTTAAATAGATTACAATTAATTGGTTTGTTTACAAAAGTGGCCGGTAGGGATCTTCCTTCCAGGATGTAGATTAAAGAGGTTTGTGAAAGACTATATCTATCTGGAATAGTAAACAAAAAATAATTACTATAAAATGCAGGTTAATGGTGTCCATGTGACAATACTAGAGTGAGTGTTTATATTCGTCAGAAAACGAGGGAAATGTTATCAGCAGCTAAACATGATATCTTGCAGAGTTAATTACTAAATTTCTTTCCTCTATTTCTATTTAGTAAATTAGCATCAAAGTATTTGACGTTTCTAGCTTGAGTTCTGGCTCATAGACAATTAAAGCTGGGAGATCAGTGCTGGTATAAAAAAATGTTTTCTAAAATGAATATGTAAAGCTCAGAAACTTTTTTTTTGCTGTCAACATCGATAATATTAATTATTTTACTATAGTTGTATTGATATTGGTAATAACTATCAAAAGAGACATACAGATAATATTCGCCGACATAAAATCTAAATCTAGTAACTTTTTTAGTCATATTAAACCCTCCCTGTGAAAATTGGACTGTATGTATGTACTTACTCTTGACATACTCAGAAACATTTCTTGTCACCTCACGGACAGGAGAAGTGCTGATGCACAGATACAAATGGCAAATGATAAGATTGTGCTCCGACGTTTTTGATCCAGACGTCACATTCGATGGTTCTTGGAACATATCTTGCTTTTTAGATTTTTTAATTGTGTTTGAAGTTTCCATTTGAGTGTACGGGAAGCCAGACATAATGTAACGGTTGAAATCTTTTTCAAACATAGTTTTAAACCAGATTACCTGGAAAAAAAAACTGTCCATTTAGTGATAGTTGTAGATTTTTTTTTGTTTTTAGCAATTAACATGGTTGAAGGCATTTAAGTAGTCCAACACCTTAGATCTGTTGGTAGTGTGTTTGCCTACTGAGCCAAGGATCCCGGTTTCGATTCCTGGCATGGCTAAAAAATCTATTATTAGTGGTATTAGGGATTCCCCTTTCACAGTGATGAATTGAAGGCTAGGGGCTGGATTTTGTGTGTTCTGGAATTAAATTAGTTTGTAAGTCATGTGCTGATATTATCAGTTGGTTTAGAAAAAAAGCAGTTTAAATACCTCTAAATTAAAAAAAAAGGGTATTGCAAGGAGCTGGTCCTGAGGTATTAACTAAATTAGAAGTACTGAGAGTGCGACAAGATGAGAAAACTCTCGCAAAACACGTAATATATATTTACTTTACACCCATTACTGTTTCCAGCCTGTGGCTTGGGTCAGCCATATATCTTCCACTACCTGATGGCTAGGCTTGTCGTAGTTTCATATGCCTTATAATCCAACTTAAGACTAGCACAGACACGACATCCAGTCCTCAGACATTAATTTATCAATGTGAAAGGGTAAACCCACATTTCACCAATGATAATATTTTCGACCATGCCAGAAATTAAACCCGGGACCCTTAATTGAGTAGACAGACAAGCAAACAACTGAGCTAAGGTGTTGGATGATTAAACACATAATATATATTGTTGGCTGCAAGACTGAGATGGTATGGACTTGTATTGAGAATGGAAAAAAGAGAGGATGCCAAAGAGAATGTTGGAAATGAAGTATGTAGGGAAAAGACCGCAAGGGAAGCCAAGAAAGAGAGGGGAGATGCAGATAACAGAAAGTGTTCAAGTGAGAGAAGGATAATGGAAGAAACTAAAGGAGGAAGAATGGTGGAAAGATAAAGAAAGATGGAGGCATTTTACTAAACTGACCGAGCCACAGGCTGGAAATAGTTGATGATGATGATGATGATGATGAATATATATTGCTAACTTTAGAATATTACTATCCAACTACCTATAGTTGTGGTCTCCCGATTTGAGGCGTCACTCTTGCAACAGTTTGGTTTTACCGGTGATTGGAAGTTTGGTGATTTGAATCTCGAATAGGTTAAGTGAATGCGGTTTATTCCCTAACCAGTCGAAGTTACCAGTCTCTACCTCATTTGTATGACATGCGGATAGCATGAACGATTGTAAGAGGTGGTGCAAAAAAAGAAGAAGAGGCTATCAAACTTATAGAGTGGCTCATATACCAGGAAGATCAAAATAAATTCACTACTTGGAATATAAACAAACATGCGATTCAAAATATATTCTTTGGGGCTAATATCCTTAAATGAGTTAAAAATATTGTAAACGCGGTATACAAAAAAAAATATGCTAGTGTACCTATATATTTAACACTAAACACAAAAACTTAATTGAACAGATATAACAAGAAGGTTAATTAAAGCAAATGCATGCACACAATTCCTGTGTTTTCCATTATGAATTCTTATTTTTTCATAAAACCATCAAATGTGAAGTTGTATAATGTGGGTTTAGAAAATGATTTGACCTTATTGGTGACATATATAAATTTGTTATCCAACCCAATGTTTCAAGAGGGAGATGTGTTGATAAGACATGTGTACTAGTCAGCATACTTAGTCATACTTTCGCTTTTTCTTTTGTGCAAAGGTCCACTATTTAAAGCTCACAGTGAAATGTTACAGAATCAAAAATATTTCAATATTATTAGAAGGGATTCCTTATATTTTCCCAAATAAACATAGTAATAGTATTTATTAATAATATATTATATTTGAATAAAATCTTCACCTCCCCATAGCTATGAATTAGTTGGATATAATATGATATATATGATTATGCAATATGTTGACGACTAAAATCTAGGCTATGGCTTTTATCAAAGAGCAAAAGGTATATATTTTATTCAAAACATGACATGTAGAGCATATAAATTACTGTACTTAACGTCAATGTTACAATACTGTAGACATCTAATACCATCAATATCTCCAAACACATGGATTTCTATATATTATTATTTATGACCCATTTAGGATGTGAATCAAGATAAAAGGATTTATCTTCCAAACCAATGGAAAATAAAATACTACATTCATCAACATTGTTACCTAATAAAATATAACTCTTAAGAAAATGGTTTGGGTGTATGTGCATGAATTAAAAGTTTAATGTGTATTTCAAAACAAACCAGTTTTTTATATAAAAACAGTTTTACATGATGTAAGACACAGTGCAGCTTGTACGATATGGCGACCGGCATAAGAGCGGGCAACAGAGCTAGTAGGGTAGTTACGAATGGTAGGGGGTTGTGGCTTTTACAAAAAAAACTCTTAAGCTCCATTCATATTACCACATTTACTGTTGAGTTACTAATTTATTGAAAAATGTGAAAACTACTCTATATAATATATCTCTTTAAGGAAAACCTCTTCTTGCTTTTTGAGGTATTTTGTATATCTATTCGGAAGGAAGTACAGGAAAGGTTGATAGAAAACACTCTTTTCCTGTGTTTGTCTTTTATTTTTTATGTTCCTTTTTACATGTTCCTATCTAAGTGTCCTATTATTATTCTCTACATATTTCCTTTTTCTCCTTTTTGTAGTTTCCTCTTTTAGGAAGTTCCGTTGCGCGTTTCACACTCCCTCCTGATGAGTTCCGATAAAATGGAACTTAGGTCAGGGGATTGGACGGTAATGATCGGTTTTCTTAGAGAGGCGACCATTGATCACCTCTTTGACCAGTGGCGGCAAAGTGAACTGTGTTCTTCTTTTCATTGTATTTAAGCCATATTGTGTTTGTTCCCTTTTATATATTTTCCATTAATTTTTTCCAAATATGTTTACAAAACTACTATAAAGGTACTGTAATGTTTTGAAGAACTGTGCATGGATAGATAATGAGCAAACTGGATAATATGAGTATGGATAATTGGGAGTTTACTGTCATTTTGATTGAAAGACAGGACAATCCATGATTAATTCATTAATGTAGAACCACTTTCATCTCTCCCGAGCGTATGTCTGTGTTTAAACATCACTAAGAACTTATCATCGGCGCTATCCCCAAACTACACACAAGTTTTCATGAGGGATACTTGTTTTGCATAGCCATGATAGTTGACTTGAACTGAATTATGCATAAAATTATTATTATTAGCACCGCGTCTTACTACAAGGTTCGAGTTATACGCACTTACGCTAATGTGTAATGGTAGGATGATTGTGAGATGAAATGGAGGACCTTACAGTTTAACGTGGAATCCGAACCACGGTGGAAGCCTGGCATTCCCCACATTCACAAGATATCTTGTCAGAGGTGAAGGAAGGGTTTGATAATCAGATAAATCTGTGCCAGGACCGAGGATTGAAGCCCGGACCCCAGCATAGAAGTCCGACACCTTACCCCTAGACCGCCAGGTCACCTATATGCATAAAAACATTGTCTATATGTACAAAGCATTAGGAATGAGGAAGGTCATATAAGGTCAATCATTCACATTAGTGTGAAAAGATGGAAAAACCTCCGGAATAAACAACATACAGATACCGCTGTGTTGCACCCAGATGAGATTCGAACCTCAAACTCGCAGTCACCAGTAATCCAGCCCACTGTGAGATTGACACCTTAGTACACATGATTACCGATGAGTGTGTGATTAAGACAGTGGTATGAGTGTTTCATTTACCACGTTATCTCACAAAAACACAAGTTATAAGGATTGTGACTTACAATGTATTTTTTCTAACTAATGATCAGATACTATATAGTTAAAGAAGTAAAGTCCAGAAGATAAGATAAGATAAGACGTACCAAAGTTTCATTCTTTGTTTTCTGTTCCCAAAGATGAATGTAATCCCAAAGTAAATAGATTATTTGCGAGATGGATTTAAGGAGATCCAATGCTTCTTCATTAAGTCCAACTGAAACAGAGAACATATCATTTTTCACAAAGATGAATGAGACCTCCTTTCCCCCAGATAAGAAGAGACTGGTGTCTTAGCCCACAAGCCTATGTGGGTAGTATTTTAATCAATCAAGTCCGATACCTAAGCATTAGTTTATAGTTGTTGTTTTTAAATTTCACTTTCACCTTTTTCTTGGCGTCCCTCGGCTTCTTTGCCGGGCCCTACTTCTAGCCATGTCTCAAACAGGAGTGGCATGAGCTGTTTGACGTAGCCCTGGATCTCATCATCCCCTGCCGCAGGACCTTCACTTCGGCGGAACAGGTCCGGCAAGACGCACAGCTCGATGTACGCAGGGTTGAAGAGTGTCACGTTTGACGCCCCCTCTTCGCCCCAGCGGAGGTTCTTGCACCCCGTGGACTCTGGTCCTTTCAAGCGTCTCCTCTCCTGGGCGACGATGGCACCAAGGAAATACCGCAGGCGTGTCAGGACCTGGATGCGCCACTTGACGGTCGTCAGCTTACTCTGTAGGTTCACCGTGAGGGTCCTGTCCAGCTGAGACTCGGAGCGCAGTTTTGAGATCATGTTGAGGAAGTTGGGGAGTATGTGCGAGGCCCTAGAGGCCACTAGTGAAGGGGATGCCTCGAGGAGAATGTCAAACAGGAGGAGGGAATCCTCCTGGATCTTGGGGTTGATGTGTGTCATGGCACAGTTCAGGTTCCATTGAAGAGCAGAGAAAAAGGGCGTCACTTTCTCAACAGATACCTGAATCCAGGGGAAAATAGGTTTTTTAAATATTTTCAATAAACTTTGAAATTATTTTTTCACCACATCCCTGTGATCTGCATTTAACTCCTTTCATGGGATAAGGATCAGGAATTCATAGTTAGGGATTGCAAGAGCTGTGAATGTTATAATACTTCGCTAAGATACTAGCCTAGGCATTGATGAGGAATACTTGAATATTCCTAGAGGAGGTAGCAGGAAGGGGAAGAGGGAAGGATGTGAGTACGCAAAACACCCCTCCTTGGTACCATTCTAAAGATAATTTGAGTTTTTTTAAATCGTTAAGGTTATACGCTTATGTACTAATTATACTAATGGTTTAAGTGATTAGGAAGGTCATACTAAGGCAAGTGTACCCGCACTTGCATGGAGGAAGAGTGGAAAATCATTTTGGAAAAATCACCCTTCGTACACTCGAACGAGATTCGAACCTCAATCTCCCCGTCAGTCCACTGCGAGAGTAGTGCACTAGACCATGCAACCACTAAAGCAGGTTCAAGATATTTGTTTTATTCAATAAACAATGGCATATAGCCACATAATTGTGTCTACTATATAGCTTGAGTGTTAAATTTAGCTAAAATAATATTTTCTCTCTCCAAATGATGCACATAAATATATCGAATAGCCAACAAAGATGTAGATATGCCTGCAGGAAAGCAACCCAATGTGGTGATATTGTGAGCTACAGAACTGCAGATGGATTACCTGAGCCATGATCAGCTGCAGGAGTTTCAAAGCCTCGCGTCGAATATTCCTCATCACCTCGCTAACTATCAGCTCGGTGATCGCCATCACCAAGCTGTAGAAATAAGAGCCCAACACGCTCTCCGTGTGGATGATGATTATTTCCTTCAGCCCGGCCACGGCATTCTGGCGGACAGTGTCATTGTAGTGCTTCAAGCGAGTCACCAGCTCCTGTCAGAGATGATAATTCTGTATCAACACTTTTAAAAGATATACTGAATAAATTCAGAGTTAAAAACACCCCAAATAAGTCACCATAGTGACAACTGCAGAGCACATCCCGTACACCACCAAAGTTCAACAATTTTTTGTGACCGTTTTGATGGTAAAATGGTCTGAAGCGTCACTTTATGAATAGACTAGTCTGGGAGATCAAGGTTTGACTCTCGATCTGGTGAACCCAAGTTTTTTTTCCAAAATGGTTTTACACTTTCCTTCCACACATATGTGAATACACATCTTCTAAATTCAACCTTCCTCATATCTAGCGCATTAGCATAATTAATACATGTGTGTATAACCTGAACGACTGATAACACATGGTGCTACAAAAACATTAACTACACTAATGTGATAAGGATGAGGAGGTTTTAATTCAGAGGAAGTGTACCCATATTTGCATGGAGGGCGAGTTGAAAATTGTTTTGTAAAAACCACCCTCAGTGCTGTACACCCAACTGGAATTTTAATATTGATATCCTCGTTATCAACAGTTCAGTCTGTTACGAGTGTGACGCCGCCTTAAACTATTCAGCCAAAAAAGCTTATAATATCAGACAGTCATAAAAATATCCAAAACCACATTCACAAATACATACAGCAAGTCATGTGATCTGAAGCTGTCACTTTTGGTAGATATCATCAATAGCTCTAAAATAATACCAATTATATGGTAAAACAATATCAATGTTGGCCGCAAGTAAAATGTTCACATTTTCTAAAACTATCTTCCTACCAGAATCTTACTCTAATCTAGTTTTGAGTCAACCAAACTCTCTGGTTGAGTCCCAAATTAATATATATATATATATATAACTTAGGCCTAGGCCACCTACAAAATAGCTTAACCGAGGACAGCCTGTCAGATACTAAACCACCCAACCCAACCTAGTTATTTACTAATTGGATAGGCAGAAATACAAACTATAGCCCAATTTTGGTTGGAAGAACAATTTAGAAAATTTAAACGTAGGCTTATTTATTTGTGGCCAACATTCAATGCTGTGTCTAGGGGGGCAAAGCGGGAAATTGACCTGAGCCTCATATTCCAGGGAGCCACATTTCCCCCAAAGATTATTAAATAAATTACAGTTATTATTCTAAATTTCACATTAAATAGTGTACAGATAATTAACAGCAATAAGTATTCTCTTAGTGATAGGATTCCATCCCAGATTGATGAAAACCCTAACTTTATGAAATTTAATATTTACGTTATTTGAGTAATGTGCTGCAGTACAGAATAATATGTCACCATTGTACTACCGCTGTCGGTCTGCAGAAAACTAACATTACAAGGAGGAATTTACTTTTGTTAACTTAATTGAATTGATTGTTTGCATTTAATTAAGTACAGTCATTTAATGGGTTGATCAATATTCCCTAAGACATTAGAAATGTTTCAGTAAAATAAGTACAGAGTACGTATCAATATATTATAATGGCTTAGTTCTAAAACCGAAAAACTGCCATACAAAAAAAAGGGGGAGCGAGGGGGGCACAGATTTTTTTGCCCCAGGCCTCACAGTTTCTTAAAACAGCCCTGCCAACATTGATATAATTTTAATATATTATTTGTTATTTTAAAGATGTTGATAATATATATCAAGAGTCACAGCTGCAGATATAATGACTTGATGTATGAATATATTAAAAATGTTTTAGTAACTACCAGATACTGTTCTTCTTCACAAAATCAGGGTATAGCCCAACCTAGGACACTTTCACACAGGCTAGGTTCTCAAGCTTGCGATAGAATTGTTTGTTGGGGACAGGTTAGGGTTCAAATCTCTGATAAGTGTACAGGGGGCGATTTTCCCTTTCCATGCTAACGCGGGTGCATTCACAGGTGAGAGCAGTAGTGAAGTAAATGTGTTAGGGTACTTTTAATAAGACCTAGAGCCATCTAGGTACTTATAAAATACAAATCTGTTCCTCGAATGAATGAAAATATTTGTTTAATGTGAAGATTTATAAATCAAGACAGTATATTAGTGATATAATATTATAACAGATGGAAATATGCAGGCAAAAAACAAATACAAGTTCAAATCAAATGATTCTCAACTTGAGGAAATCTCGATAGAAATATAGTGAAAACTGTTTAAATTAATCTGCTTAGCCAATAAAAGAAAATAGATCCATTTGCCCAATCTTGTTCATTTTATTTCTGGTCACTCCACTCCTCTTGTGTCTTACTACCTCTTCAGGTGACGTGCATATATATGATAATTACTCTAAAGAGAAAAATAGCATTTTAGAGGTAGTCTACCTGTATTTGTGTGGAAGCAGAGTGGGAAAACATTCAGGAAAAACCACCTTAAGTAGGCCCAACCGGGATTAGAACCTCGACCTCCCTGTCATCAGCAGGCCAGTCTAACACAAGAGTGATGCCTTAGACCGTTCAGCCACCGAAGCAAGTTCCCAATCTTATAAACTCTACTGAAGGTCCCCGGTAATATCATGAAGGTGAATGAACCAATTGATTTGTTTTGCCAAAAGTAAAGGAAGAAGTTACTAAAATTTATAAAATCTGTGTACATGTTCAATATACTCCATGGTAATGAATGAACATCATTGCCAAGGTTCACTTGTCAAACAGCTTAGTTCAGTTGGTATTGGGGTCCTTGGTTCAGTTCCCTGTAGGCTCAACAATTTTATCATGGGTGAAACCGGGGCTTCCCCTTTCTGGGCTGTTTTGTATATTACAGATTAATAATCGCATGGAAAAAATCTGAATTAATTTAATTGCATATTGTGATAATAGCTTTATTTATAAAATTAGAATGAAATATTACAAACGATTGTGCGATAAAACATTTTACAGATAATTTTAGGGCATAAAGCAATATAAATAACCACAATATATTTTTTCCAAGCATTAAACAGCTAAAAAAATTATTCAAACTTCAATTCGGCTTCGAGAATATTTCATAAATTTTATTCGAGTTTGCTTCGAATTGAAAAAGTGGACTTTGTACATCCCTAGTCGGAGGACTTGGTGTTGTGTCTGTTCCAAGAGTTAAGTTAGTTTGTAACTCATGTGTTGATAGAAATCAATTGGTTCAGGACACGCAAGATAAGCACCCATAAATGACAGTAAATACACTTACCTTAACGTTAAGTTTTCTGCTCGACAGTGGTTGACTTTCATCTGTTGTTTTGAATTGTTCTGTGATAACAATTGATCTTGTCTTGAAGGATGTGTCTGTTATATTCTGACCCTTAGGCAGTGGTTTCTTTTTTAGCTTCACCTTAGATTTCTCTAATCTGAGTTGTTTTTTGTGCTTACCCATGATTTAGTTTTGTAATGTATATATAAATATATATATCCTTAAGAAATTACCAATTCTAGAAAGAAAGAAAGATAGAGCAAAACCATTAGTATTTTATTAATAGTGGACAAATCTAATGAGGAAATTTACATATTGAAGGACTTTATGGTTAGGATACACCCCTAAATACATTATGGATAATAAAGGTGTGCAGGATGAGGTGGGGTAGTCATGTGGTGTGAATGGATGGCAACAAGTGTGTAAAACATTTTATTTGGGAAACCTGAAGATACAAGACCCCTTAGTAGGCCGAGACATCGGCGAGAGAATAGTATGAACATTTTGATTTGAAAGAGTTTGGGTTTAAAGTAAGGGAATTAATGGGTGTCTGGGGATAGGGTTGATTGACGAACTTGCGTTTTGTTGTCAATTAACTTTCGAGTTCATTAAGAGCTGAAGAGTTAGTTGGGTTTCAGGTAAGGGATTGGATGGAGGTGTCTAGGGAAAGGGTTGATTTACAAGCTTGCGTTATGACGGGCATGAACTTTCGAGTTCTTTAAGAGCCAGAGAGTTAGTTGGGTTTCAGTTAAGGGATTGGATGGAGGTGTCTAGGGAAAGGGTTGATTTACAAGCTTACGTTCTGACGAGCATGAACTTTCGAGTTCATTAAGAGCCAGAGAGTTAGTTGGGTTTCAGTTAAGGGATTGGATGGAGGTGTCTAGGGAAAGGGTTGATTTACAAGCTTACGTTCTGACGGGCATGAACTTTCGAGTTCTTTAAGATCAGGGAGTTAGTGGGATGAATGTATGCTCTAGTGCCAAAATAGTTAATCAATAAAGGTTTAACTGGCTAGAAAAAAAAAGTGATTGTGGTATCTCACTTAACAACTTTAAATAGAAAACCTTGCAATATAAGGAATGAAAAAATATCCCTATTCCAGGAAGTCATAATCAAACCCACCTTTACTCAGGTCAGAGCCAGGTATGTTAACCTCAGTTACGATTTTTGCTGTACAGGATGTAGGCCAGGAAAAAAACCTATTCAACCCTAAGTCACCAGATTTAAATTCACTTTAGTCAAACAATTCAAATAATGTGGCTTTGTTAAAAACAAATTAGGAACTATTTATTAACAGCTGAGATTACAAGAATAAAAATTATTTTCTTTATTTGTATTTAACATGCACTTTCTGAACTGACTGATTATATCAACACAAGAAAATTTCTATGAGCGAAAGGGCCTACCAATTTTTTTTGGAAAGGTATTCTCACATACCTTCCAGGGTTCTGTTACATGCCACAATCGACATGAGACCAACGGCTTTATTTACCCTCCAAAGGAAATTGTGCTAAGGATTTTTATCGCTCAAGAAAAATCTGTCGACCCCGGTTGGGTTTGAACCCACCAACATCTGGTCCTGAGTCAAGCACTTTACTCAGAGACCACCGAGGTCGACGTCAACACGTCAACACATTATTTTTTTAACTAGGGTTAGTCTATCTTAACAAGACTCGCCAAATACGTCAAGAAATGTACCACCTTATATTGTGTTTAAAATGTAAAATAAAATTGTAATAATTTACGACCTTCCGATTATAGTGGACTATAAGGGTATTAATATATCTTGTAATACTTCCACATTAAGGTGGGGATGTAAAGAATGAAAGGGAAAGGGTTTTTTGCAGTTTTTAGAGCAAGACTTTTTTTGCCAAAATAAAAATGCTCCAGTAGAAAGTTTTATTTTCTTAAAATAGTGACCTCAATATTTATCGCATACCTGCCACATGAGAATAGCAGCATAAGATAAGAACCTTTTTAAATGAAAATAAAAAGTTGTCATTAAATTCCAGGACAGCCTCGACAGAGATTCAACAGCTGTTGATATCACCATGTTAAGAAAATTAAACTCTATGTTTATACTGGAGAAATATTTGATTTATTTTTTACCAAAAAAATGTTTTGATATAAAAACTGCAAAAACGATTACCATTTCTCTCATCCGCTACCTCCCCACCTTAAGTATTTAATTGGTCGACAAAGCTCCTGGAGAGTCAAAGTGGTAGACCTGGAACCTCCTGATTTAATAGTAGTGTGTGCCTCACGAATACCTGATATAAATCACAGTTTTGAAAAGGTAGCAAATAATATGCATACAAATGAAACACAACATGTTTTGAAAAAATTATTTTATTTAAAGTCAGTGCAAAAATTGTGGGTTTCACAACTTATCATTAATAAATTAGTTGAATAGCGTCAAACAAATAGGTTAGCATTTATTTGCTAACAACATTTTGTCAACTAGTACCTAATTTCAGTTCATCCTAAAACTCAACATGTTCATATCTTATAGTAAATTATTTATTACTAAAAAATAATCTACCAAAAACAGGCCTAATAATTTATTATGATAAATGGATATTTTAAAAGTAAGTTTGAGATTATCAAAAGTTATAAATTAATATCTGTGCATAGGGTACATTATAATAGATTAAAAGATAATTAAATAAATTAAAATAATATTAACTTATATTTGGTTATATCAGACATTTGAAGTTAAAACTTTGGTATGATTGCCTTAAGATAATTAATTCATTCATACCATAAACTCAACCAAAAGCTGGAGTATCAGTAATGGCCCACATTCATTCTTAGATTCAAAACAATGAATATACATAGGTAACAACTCATATAGACAATACACCTCATAACCCTGACATTAATCATGAACGAGGAAGTCCTAAAGTCTCATCCACATACTCTGTATCCATTATCTGTGATCCACAGTATTTACTTGCAGTAGGATTAAGTTTTATGCTGATCACTGTCATTATGAATGGTTATAGAGAACAATTAATCACGGCTAGACAAATATAGTATTATTATTATTTTAACATAGCTTGTGTACCTTTAGAGGATCCGCCTAGATAAGCAAGAAATTGCTGTACGAACATTCAGCTTTGATGAAAAATTTAATTCTACGATGCGTTATTTCAAAATATGGTTCACACCAAAATAGAGTCGAAAAATTTCAACAATGCTAATTTATCCTTAGCAATCCTTTATTTTTTATTTTATTAATAAAAAAAATAAGTGTGAAACTGTAACATTAACTAATTTTCAACAACTTCCTCTAACGAACAGAGTAATTGTTAATATATTTGAGATCAAGCAGTGAGCTTTCCTCTTTACCTTGTGAAATGAAGTTTTGTAGTTTTCTTTGTAACCTTCTTTCTTATTAACATGACAAAGGGTGGTTGTATGTGGAGGGTGAAAGGGAGTATAAGCTTGGACATACTAATAGAAAATTAGTTCCAGTAAACGACACAAATCAATGTATTTTAAGCTGACAAAAAATTAATACTTTCTCTTTGTGCAGCCTCCTTAACAGCAAATATGTGAAAACTTTAATGGATAAAAGATTTTGATATTCTAACTTATTAAAACGCTAAACAACAAATACAATTATGTAAATGTTCATGGTTTTTATTTACGTTGATGAACGTGTTTTATTTCGGTGAGCTTGATTTTACATTCTTATACTTCTACATCACTTGATTAAGAATGGAATGTATGTGCGAAATTAAAGTCATCAGAACTAAAATTCACAGGACTATAAGGATACAGTGTATGTGTAGATAAGGCTTCAGTTGATTAGGTAACACCTCACTTGTAATTTCTATATTAACATTGATTAGAACAATTTTAGTATATAGCGAATTATAACAGTTTGATGCAAATGCAAAAAAACAAACTTTAAGCACGTTAATTTTAATTCAAGTTTAAAAGATTTTCAAATAATTGTTAAAAATTAATGTAGATTTACAGTTAATTAAACATGTAGATATCCCATAATAATTGAAAGTAAAATGTTAAATGTCAAAAGACTAGTGGCAACTTTTGTATAATTTTGACCAAGAATTATAACTGTAGGTCTACAAAAATAGAACCCGAGTCTTAGGTTATCATTTCCATGTATATATATTTCTTTAAGAAACTTCTTCAAATGTTACAATGGATAAGACATGTGACATATTATTCATCTGGATCAGGAAGAACATTTCCAGATGGTAAATAAGCTTGAAAGCTAAGGCTCTTCCAATATTTGCTATGCACATTGATCACACGTTTGATATCGTCGACGGCGCTAGTACTGAGAGGTCGATTTATCCGCACAACAGGCAACGGATCTCCAAGTAAAGCCTTTGTACACATCACAACGGAATGAGAAACAGAAGTCACGTTGTAGCCCCCTTCCATGCAGAGAATGACACGACCACCGGCCAAGGCCAACAACCAATGGGTCATGAGAGCGAAGCACTCGGGGGTCACCGAACAACTTCCGATGAAATCCCCCCAGGCCGCGTCGAACCCTGCGGCGACCAACACTAACTCGGGGTTATACTCGTAGGCTATCGGAAGTACCACTTGCTGAAAGGCGGACAGATATTCTACATCGCCCATCTTCGATTTGGACCAAGGAATGTTAACTGTGTACCCTATCCCGTCACCGGTACCGACCACGGTTTCTGAGGCATCAGGGGATCCAGGATAAAAGTTTCCGTTATCATAGCGATGAATAGATATGTACAGCACAGAGCTGCTGTCTGAGAAACTATGTTGTATGCCATTTCCGTGATGGATGTCCCAATCTAAAATAAGGACTCTCTTTAGATTGTACTTTGATACAGAGACAGACGCGGCTACTGCCACGTTGTTGAAGAAACAAAACCCAAAACAGGTATCCTTTTCCGCATGATGTCCCGGTGGTCGGACCAGAGCAAACCCAGACTGACTTTCTCCGAGAAGGACAGAGTCGAGGACTTCTAGTAGGGACCCAACAGCCATTTTTGCAGCTGTGAGTGTGTGCTCGTTGAAGTACACAGACTGCAATTTTGTTGCGGCCTCTTTCCGTTTGGCGTTGTCAAGATCTTCGGTGCGCTTCATGAAATCCATGTATTCATCTGAATGGACGAGTGATATTTCCGAATCAGTCGCCAACCGCCCTTTAAGTCGCAAACACCTGTCGAGTAGGTGATACTCTTTGAGGAGTTTCCAAGTCGCTACCAGTCTGTTGGGGGTTTCAACGTGTGCCATATTAAATGTGCAGACATGCTTCAACATAACTTCATCATAAACAAGACAAACTTTGTTTTGCGCAACTGTCAGGCTTGTTTTGCTGCGCAGATTCTCCAACCTTATCTCAAACTCTTCTATTTCTGCACTGGTCTGAACAGCATATGAATTCCTAGTGGGAAACTTTATAAGTTTAATCTCAGAACCTTCAAATTTAACTTCCGGAACATGAGTTTGTATCTCATCTGTATCCACATAAACAGCCACACTACTTTTCTCTTGTGAATCTAAATCTCTTAATTTTTGAAATACTAAACAATGCCAAAATTCTCTGTGTGCGTATATCACATTTAAGATGGTTTTAACAATGCTAGCACATGGTGGATCTACTTTGGTTAAGATGGGGCATGGGTCGCCAAGTAATGCTCTCAGAGTGAGGGCAGCACCCTCTGCTAGTGAGGATAAACAGTAACCCCCTTCCAACACAACAGCAACTTTCCCCCCTGATAGCTGCAGCAGGGACCAGAGAAGATGCGAGTAACAGGCCGGGGTCACTTCCATCTGACCTTCAAGACATCCCAGGGCAGCGTCATAGCCAGCTGACACAATGATTAGGTCAGGCTGGAACTCCAACGCTACTGGTAGGAGGAGCTGTTGAAATATGGCAAGATAATCACCATCAGTCATACCAACACGATTCAACGGGACGTTGAAGTTATAACCTTTCCCTTTCCCTGTGCCTATATAATGAAAATCTGACTCTTTCAAGTTTGGCCAAAATTCCCCATACTCGTAGCGATGGATGGAAAAATACAGCACCCTCGGATCATCGTAGAACATCTGCTGAGTTGCTTGGCCGTGATGTACATCCCAGTCGACGATAAGGATACGAGAGGCTTCACAGTTGTTGAGAGCATGATGTGCAGCCAACGCAACATTATTAAAATAACAATAGCCGCAAAATTCACTGTACATTGCATGATGTCCGGGAGGTCTAACTATTGCCATTCCATTCATGACTTCTTTCTTGCAGACTTTATCCACTAGCTCGATGGTGCTTCCGGCCGCTAACAAAGAGAGCTGGTATGTTGTTGGATGTACATAAATTGAATCATAATTTGATGAAAGATCTTCCAGATACTTCATATCATAGGAGCCGCTTGTCTGCTTGAGGACTTCAATTATATCTGGCGAATGTTTAGTTAGTAATTCCTCTTCTGTTACTCTTCTAGGAGGCAAGAATTTGCATCTTTTTAACAACCCATATTCAGTGCACCTTAACATGACCGAGGAAAACCTCTCTGGGCATTCTGGATAGTTAGGATCCCAAAAGTTACGATGACATTCCATTCGGGGGTCGTAAGTTACACCGGTTATACCACGAACCACAATTTTACTTTCCCGTGTCTGTTCATATACATCTTCCATGAAAACCTCAAATGGTTTTTTCTTTTGGCTCAGATCATAGTACTTTTCTATTGGATTACATGATGCAGGAGAATCAAAACATGTGGGAGCATTTAAATAGTCTGCAACTGTAACTTCTACATTGACTAATTGTTTGTGACATATTGTCCCCATTTCAGTTCTTTGAAATAGGCCTACAGAAGGTGATAGTATTGAGTTACTACCTGAGACATCTGGATCAATAACTAGAGATTTGGAGACACTCGAAGACTTTTGAGTTACAGAAATGCCCTCATCATCTGCTCCTATAGAAAGTGAATCCAGTGATGAAAGATCTTCATATATTTCAGCCATAAAAACAATGTTAGAATGAATTTTTATATATGAACTGATGAAATTCGTCAACTTACATTAGTTTGTTAAATACTATAACGTACGTGGGAAGACAGGTTTTTTTCACCTAAAGCCTTTTGTGTATAATCTCAATGTTAGATTTAAAGCTAAAAATATTAACCACGTGACTGACGAAAACGATTATCAAATTACCAGACAGTATAAGTTAGATGACAAGATAAAACCGTGGAAATTGTTTTGTAACAAGGTTCAGTTTCCTAGTTATATTGAATTATAAAAATAAATAAGTTCACCTGTTTTTATATGTATTATCCAAGGTCAAAGAGATTTCCAAGTCCAAATTTCAAATGGCTATCAACAAAACATTACAGCATACCAAAACAACATACTAAGTACAATAATTTCCCACTTATACACTAACACAGTTTTCTATTTTAATAAATAGTATAAAATGTTTTGTAGTTTTTTAAAGATAAATTAATAAAATTAAATTACACCTCTAACTATGAACAAAAAATTTCAAATAATTAATAGTATAATTTCTTCATTTATCTAAATTTATCTGAACATTACTAAATTTAAAATGTATTGTTAACATCCGCTTCATTGTATGGCCTAGATAGGCCGGACGGGATTGTTTTATAAATACATAAATAATTAAAAATAATTTTAGTGACATATTGCCATTATTGACTTAATAAATATTTCATTCGATGCTGAGTAAAATAACAATCTCTCATTCACTTTCTACTACTTTTTTTACTTTTAAGAATAGTGCCATACAGCTAAATTTAATAGGTTTATTGTCAATTTGTTTACAGAATAGGTGAACACTAGTGGTTTTAGAATATTAAAACTACAATTACGCTGTGGTGGACCCAGAAATAGTATTTTGTTAGGGAAAGGGGAAAAAACAATTACGTGTGTGTTCAGAATTAATTTTCGACAAAGGGAAAGAGGGAAGCTCAGGGGGTGCAGCTCAATAACCACTAGAGGTGGTGACCATTTTTTAAGACTTTTAAATGCCCTTTGATGATATTTCAATTCTTTTCACGGTAACTATGGGCAGAGATTTAAATAATTTAGGTGACCTTAGTTAAGATTACCTTGTATCAAAACTATTTCCCAGCACTTTTTTTAATTTGCATCTTTTGAGGCACTCTTGACTTGTGTAGCTGTAAGCTACCATAATATTTTCTTCATACACCGAGACACTTTCAGAGTTTTATTTGGAGAGAAGAATAAGTAGTGGCGGAATCCTATTTGTGTAGGGAGAGGGGCCAGTTAAAAATAAATAAAGCGTTATGCCACCCAATCCAAAGGGGATTCTTTACAGAAAAATATTTCAGAAACTATGTATCCACCTTGAAGTTATTCAGAGGTTTCTTTCTTTTTAAGATCTGAATAATTTAGATGATTCTAAAATCTTTTTGGAATAGTTCTTGTCCAGATTTTAGTTAAATTAACAGTTTTCTTTAAAAGCTATTTAAAGTAGTCTTCCCCCGATATTTTTTTTTTGAATATATGATTTAGAAGCTACTTGGAATGATATTTGCCTGAAGATTGTTTGAAACTACATTCCCCTATAAGCCCATTTGTATGGCACAGTATGTTTGTGCTCACAAAAAAGAATGTATGAATAATTAAAATAATAATAATTTAGATAAGATAATGTAAATTGTAGACTTCAGTTCAGTTTAGTAATAATAACATAAATCATTCTTTAAAAATAAGTTTTAAAATAGTTAGGTGTTGCATGGCCAGGTGATTTTATAAAGCCACGTCCAGAATAGAACAGAACAAATGAACATGGTCATGTGCACTACAAGTATGGTCAATTTTCTAAACAGAAGGTTATAACAAAATTTACTCATTGTTCTGTTCGGCTCAGATACGCCAGTTGTCTGTTTTTGCTCGTCACATCAAAGGATGTTTGTGTTAAGTTCTCGTTTGAAGGCCTCCGTGAACATTTCACCGAACACTTACACGAATATACAGTCTTTAGAAGGCCATCAGTGGAGTCACACATGAATTTTGAATTTTGCAAGTTGGCCTACATATATCTTTTGGTGAATTTATTTTTTTGTGTATGTGTGCGTGTGCGTGTGTTTAGCTAATAATAATGAAGATGATAGTAATAATAATAATTACATACTTTATTTAAGCAGATTTTAGAATAATGGAGTGTTCTAAGAAATATCAATTAATGCACATTTATCTTTACAAGCCACACCAGATAATCTGGAATCCTAGGGATCATGAACACTACAATAAAAAAAAGTATGCGTAGGAAGAGATTGGGGCCGTAATAGATAAGGATTTGAAAATAAACTCGATCCACTGAATACATTTCTACTTTGGTATACTCTTGTTATCCCCCCATCACCGAAATTACATTTTTTTTTCTTTGGTAATAATGAAGAAAATATAAATATATATGATGCTGCTACTTGTACACACGTACTCATCGCACCACTTATATTGAAGCACAGCCGAGATAGATGAAACAAAAATATATAGAGCTACCAAATATGGGAACACGTTGTGAACATGTTCCTTTCAAGTGTAAACACATCGGTTAAAGCGAACAGAACAACATCTGTTTCGTCGTTCTATTCAAGTCTTGACCCATCTTAAAATAATCAAAGTTTGTTTCTGCCATCTTTAAAAATAGAAATATAAGGATTGAAAAGGTGTTCATGTCATCTCAAAGATAACTTATATACCATATGCTCCTCGATTACTCCTAGCTGAAATATTCACTGTCTTAAAAAAATAACATGAATAAAACTAGTCATGAATCATTATTTGTGGGATTTTAAAACTAGTTTTAAAATAATGTATTATTTATAATGCACCATTTGCATTTCTTACAGTTGTCACTTTTACTTGTTACATTATTTATCGCTACCTATTACTTATTTTCGAATTATTTATCCTAGTGTAATGTTTTATTTCTCTGTTGGTAGTTTGCAGTTAAACTTAAATCATTGTGTTGAATTTTAATAGTTAAGTGTGCTCAAAAATTTGCATAGTTTGTAAACAAATAATTTAAGTGATCATAATTAGTTTTAATTTTTACAAGAAATAGATTTTAAAATGGATCGCTTTGAATATACAGAGGCTCATTTAGTTCCTGGAGAAACATCTATTACTAAAGAGAAGGGCATTAAGCTGTATGATGGTGAAGATAAGGTAACATTTTATGAAGTAATATTTATTTATTTTATGGCAAATCTGATTATATTAAATTGTTGTATACACAACTTTTAACCGAACTTTTGCTTGGTGATGATTCCTAACTTTTATTTACAACCTTGAGCTATGCACTTTTCTCTACATTACCTAATTCTAACTACCCTAATATTATTCATTATAAATTAATTACTTTACTTTGTTTACTGAGTTTTTACTATTACAAATAGTTTAAGGTAGTGATGTAGGAAACTCAAAAGATCAGTGTTTTTGCAGTGTTTATATACAACTTTTTTTTGGTAAAAATAAGTCAAATATTTCTTCAGGTCAAATAGAGTTTAATTTTGTTCACAAAGTAACCACAACAGTTTTTGAATATATTTTAGGGGTGTTCTGGAATTTAGGTACATAATTACATTTTCTCATCATTTAAAAAGTTTGTGATCTAATGCTGCAATGCTAAGGACAGATATTCAATAACTGTTGCTATCACTACAAGAAGAAAGTTAAACTTGATGTTTCTAACTTACAGGAAAAAATATTTAATATATTGTGGGCAAAAAAAGTTTTGCTATAAAAACTGCAAAAACACAGGCCTTTTTTCGTGTCAACTACAGCCCCATCTTAATTCAAAGTTGTGTGAAGTTTTAACTAAAATATGTATTGTATTAAAAGACTATAATTCGCCATTTTTCTTTAATTGTAATTGTTTTTGAACTACTGTTATTGGAGTATCTCTTTACGAAAGTTCTCTGTTGTAGTTATAGTGAAAAAATAAAAACAAGAAAACTTGTCTATAATTCTTAAGCACTTCTTTCAATTTAGTTTGGTCGTCCTGACCTAAATGACCTCACAAACATGTCAAAAAATTAATTTTCTATGCTATTAAACTTTTCAATAATGAAAAAAATACCACTCAATATTTTTAAAAGCCCAGGCTTTTAAGCTTTGCTTGGCCACAGAAAAAGTTATATTTTGGAATAACATAAACTCTTTAGGAAGATTTTTTTTGTGGCTTTTGATTTTTATCACAGTATTTTAATAAATGTATTAAGCTATTTAGTTAACATGGTATGTGGAAAACTTTTAAAGAATTATGGAAGCTTTTCAAATTAAACACAATTTGGTTATAATATACTTGCACTGAATGTCAAAAACATGTCTTCTTTGTAACATAAATCTAGCAAAATGCAATATTAACCTGTTCATAATCAAGCACATCAAAAACTGAGACATAATATTGGGATTTGATTGTAATTTGCCTTTTTAATAATCAATTAGCCTAACTAGATTACACACTAAAATATCTTCTTTGCCATCTTGTTTGTATTCCATTTTTTCCCCTTCTTGTTTGCATAGTAAGGAATATTCAAGATAAAATGTCCCCAAAATGTCTCTTAGAACTTCATATTTAATAGCCTAATTTATTTTAACCATATTAACAATCATATTATACCACTATTACTGGACAACTCTTATATAAGGGCTGTATTCTAATAGTCCAAGGATCCTTGTCAAGGATTCGTGAGATACAGTCTTGATGAAATCACACTCGCCTCACACTTCCCAAATGAAGACTGCATTCAACCATTCAAACGTCAACGACCTTGCTACTTCCCATGGTCCGCAGTGCTGCTCTCTAGCACTGATCTTAAAAACTATATAAATGCCATCTATTAGCCCTAAAAAATATTTTCGTGCACTAAAATTGGGCTGTTTTAAATTGTTGGTCATAAAATTTGCACCATTTCATTTGATACTATTCTTTGCTACGTTTGTTTACTGTACATCATGCCGAGAAACAATTTGATAGTTTTGGCAATATTAAATGATAAACGTAGGTTGATTATTCAACTTTTTCAAATCATAAATTTATTATTAATGTCAATGATTGAAACTCAGAATCAAAAGCATGTAAGAAACCAACCATTGTCTTTATTATTGACAATAATTGAGAGTCAAATAAGATAATAATCTAACAGTTGCCAGTAAAACTCTGCACCTAGGCTCAACTAGGATGTATCTATGACGTGTGGCTTCCTTGGATCCAAGGATGTGAAAAGGGATGCATCGGCATCCTTCGTGACTATTCGGACAGATCTACACTTGATCACGTGGTTTCCAATGCAACTCGCAATGATACGTATCAAGGCTACAGCGTATAAATAGACTATTCGGATACAGCCTAGGCCTTTTAGTTCATCTTAACCTGAGAACGGAAGTAAACAAACATTCCCATATCATTACGCAAAGGACATACGTGATTGGTGGAACACCAGTGCAATATTTTAAATAGGCGCTACCATGTATAGTCAGTATCATAGTAAAGTAAATCACTATGAATTTTTGTATTTTTTAATACTTTTAAATTTCCTGTCTTGTGTTTAACAAAACTCGGACTAAACCCGGCAAACACCATAAACAGATAAGAAGCATTCAACACTCACAACAACTGTTACTTAATACTGCTGAGATGAACTGTCGACTGACTGTTGCTGACTTAACGTTAACATGTGTGTACCATGAAGTTCCCTCAACGCTGAGTAAGGAGTTTGTTGGTATTAGAATAGTGCTTGTAAAGCTTATAAAGTATAATTTCTAAATCAAATTTAGGAATAATTTTAGCTAAAATAATTTTCTAATGTTATTTTAAAACAAGTTTAATACAAAACATAGGGGGGACTATTTAGTGAAAGTATATCATTGAAAGTCTGTTCAGTAGCAAATCAAATCATAGATAGACTTCCACGTGGCTTTGTAATTTGTTTCCATGGGTAGTAATTTTTTTAATTTTTATTTTAGGCATTTAATGTGCCCTTTCTGAACCGAATGATTATATCAGCCCTCAAGAATTTAGTATTTTAATGAGAGATAAAGGACCTACCATTTTTGATGGAAAAGGTATTTTCACATATCTTCCTGGGTGGGTTTATTTACAAGCCACAATCGACATGAGATCGACAGTTTTACTTCCCATCAGAAGGAAGTTGTGCTACAGACTTTTATTGTTAAAGAAAAATCTGTTGACCTCAGTTGGGTTTGAACCCACAAACATCGGGTCTTGAGGTGAACACTTTACCCCAAGAACACCAAGGTTGACTATGTGGGTTGGTATTATCAGTACAGCCTTGCTTTAGTGGCTGCATGGCTTAAGGTGTCATCTTTTTTTTAGACTAGACTGCCAATGACAGGGGGTGTTCAAATCCCAGTCGAGTATAGGGAGGGTGGTTTTTATAAAACAGTTTTCCACTCTCCTTCCATGCAAATGCAGGTACATTTCACTAAATTCAACCTTTCTCATTTCTAACTCATTACCATAATTAGTACAGATGCATATAATCTTTATTGTAAGATGCAGTGCTAAAAAATATGAGTAAATGTCTAAAATATCCCATTAATTTTGCAACCAAACACTAAAACAAAAGTTAATAATACCTAATTAAAATAATATTTTAATTTTTATAATAACTGATAAAACCATTTTATTTAGTAGATACAAACTATTTTTAATATGTGATCAATAATAAATAAAACAAAAGTCATCATCCACCATTAAAACTGGAAAAAATAAGTAGTCAGGGAAAATTGAAAAATGTTGTCTGAAAAACCTGGAAAAGTCAGGGAATTTTGTAAAATATGTTTTGTAGCCACCCTGCATTAACTAACAATCTAATACTAGAGAATCTACAAACAATTAATCTTAATATCGTCTAGATGTGTTGATTGGGGGAAAAAACCTCCATGGTGATCCTACAAGCCACCTATACAGACCGAGCGGCCGCCACAGTTAGCGATGATAGCGCCAACATTTGCTGATAGGGGGTGTCATGTAGTCATCACTATGAGCCCTTTGGCTGTTAGTCTCAGTTTTCTAAACTGAAGCTACTAGGCTACTTCTTTAGTCAAATATCTCCTCATCTGTCAGGTCATGAGGACAATTAGACCCCGTCCCAGACCCAATGCTTCACAGATACAGTTTGGAAGAGCCAGGGATCAAACTAGGGACCTCTCTGTAGCCAGGAACTCTGACATTACAAAGAATAAGTTAAATGTTTCTAACATCACATACTAGGTCCAATAATCTAAAAGCCAAAAATTAAACATTTGAACATATGAGGGGGTCATGCCAAGATAGTCTAACCTTCAATGATTTAGATGGGATATATTCACTATCTGGTTAAAAATAATAATAACTAAAATATTCATCCTATCCTTATGGTCTTGACGGACCATAAAAAACAATTTTTAGTTCAAGTTGTAAGCTATCAGAAATCACTTTTAACAATTATGATATTTTTTATAATATCAAAATTATCATGTTTTTGCCCTGACCCCCTCATATATGTCTCCGCAGGGACGTTAAAAAACGTTATATATATCTCGTCTTGGATATAAGAGGTGCTAATTGACAGCAGAAGGTTCCTTATTGCAAACATTGGTTGAATGGACCACTAATGTTAGCCTATTTGTAAATAATAATTATTTTCTTAGAAAGTTCTTGATACTATATTATCAATTATTATTTCCGAATAAGTTGACATTAGTAACCTTCAGCCAATGTTTGCAATGAAGAACCTTATGTTAGCTGTCACTACCTCTCCTACCGTAGTTAGGGTATAGGTACTGGATTTGTGTAGAAAACACAATTTGAGGTTGTAAATATATTGGGATTGCTCTCGAGTAACTAAAATTGTGTAACGAATTATAAAAAATCCTAAACAATTTTGCCATTTTGTAAGTTAAATTAAAGAAGGAAACTCCATTGTAAAATAAGATGATGTTTTTTTTTTAAATGTGATTTTCAATGCTTGCATAATGTCAGGTACATTTAATATTGAGTACGGTTATTAACTGGTTTTGCAGACTTTGTTCGAAAATGGAGAGGTCCTACTGACAACTCACAGGCTACTTTGGGGTCGCCCGGGCGACTTCTCAAATGGAGGCACTTGTCTTTCCTTGCAGCTACGTTATGTTGTGTTTACGGAAGAAGAGCGTCCGGGGCTGTTTGGGTTTAGTCAGAGCAAGAAAATAAGTATTCATCTTAGTGAACCGTTGCCAGGTAATTACAATGGATGACGTACAATACTCAGTAAGATCTATGAGCCCTAATATATTGGTCTGCGTTATGTTTTAACTTTTTAATAAGAGTAATTTGATATATCTTGTTTAGGAAGGTCACTTAAATTATATTTTTTTTTATTTTCGTTTATTTGTACACCACATCTTACTATCTATCCTGGTTGTCCATTTTTACTCTAATGGGGAAAGATGAGACAATGAAGGGATTAATAACACCCACTATTGGTTTGTGATACCGTGTCCACTCCACAAATGTAATTAATCTAGCTCCGGGCTTATAATTCAAGGTATTTCACTGCATCTCCACCTAAAGCTGTTTGGTACCCTGAGCAACGTAACTCCTGGCGACCACAAAGGGATCAAGCACCCTGTCACAAGATGCCTTATAATCTCCGTGGTACACTCTGAACGGAGCCACACGTGCAAGCACACACAGCGAGAATTTTGGAACACCGACTCCTTCTAATCTATGAATCTGTCATCACTGGGTAGCTCGGGAAATACCCCCCTCCATTTCCTGGCCTTTGGCGGGAAGAGTTGGCCTTTGAATTAGGTGCGACACCGGCTTAACGAATGATTTCTCGAGGCACTGACCCTAAACTGACCATCTATCCTCGGCTTGCCACTCAACATTGTGATCACCTCCAAAACATATACCATCCCAGGGTGAAAAATGTGGCTCTTTCTAGTCTTAGAGTTGATACTGTCCAATAGATAAATCACTCATTGATACATTTTGCAGGAGTTCAGAGGCAAGTAGTACCTTTTGAATATGAGTCAAATCATAAAATTGGAAAGATACAAAGCTTTAACGACCAACTGAAACTGGATACACTGCCAATAGCGTAGTGTACAGCGGGTGGGGAACACGACCTTCCTCGAGGCCCATGTACATATAATGTTACAAGGATTCAGTCGCCCAACCCCCCCCCCCCCCCCCCCCC